>OVAN01008358.1:0-18279 GCA_900406275.1 Anastatica hierochuntica | reverse complement strand
CTGTACGCTTGCAGTGATTTCTTGGGTGAAAACCTGAGCCATCAGCAGCATCAGAGAGCTGCGATTCATGGAATTGGCCAAAGCTTCTAAAGTTTTGCCCTATGGCATTTGATTTTATTCAGGTTGAGGTTTGTGACGGTAAGACAATATCATTTTGGTTTGATCGCTGGTTTGCGATGGGTCAGCTGATTGATGTTACGAGATTCAGAGGTTTATGTACGTTGGGGATCCCAAAAGGAGGCCATAGTGGCTCAATCATGGTCGACGTCATGGGTCTTCCGACGAAAATGCTTGTCGGTGTTGAATATGGTTATTCAACTCTTTTCGGAGGTACTAGTTCCGCACTCTAGTGTATGTGCAGACATTTACTCATGGCGCGGGAGTGGTGATACTTTTTGTTCATCTTTTTCATCTAAAAAACTAGGGAACAAGTAGTATTCAATGCGCTTTGTCTCCATAGGTTGTGGGTGTTTGGTTCAAGTTTTCCACTCTGAAGCATGCATTCTTAACTTGACTTTATTATAAAGATCGTTTATCCATTGCTGCTTGTATGGCTCCTTGGAGGAATGTCTTCGCTACATGTGTGTTATGCTCTCATCTTGAGACTGGTACTCATCTCTTTTATTTAGTGGGATTTTTCAGAGTTTTTATGGCTGAGAGTGGCAGATGGAACTTTGGTTTTGCCGAGACTCTCTCGGAAGTTTTTTATCCACTGCATTCTTCAAATCGTCAACAATGTCTCCTTCAATTTTCTTTCAAAAGTACACTCTACCATCTTTAGTTTGAGAGGAACAAATGTCGTCATGGTCACTCATCTGTTTCACCCGTGTCAGTCTCCTCGATTGTAGGCAAAGATATGCGCACTAAGCTCATGTGTATCTAATCTCTTGGTGCTCATGACTACGAAGACTTGCTCCAACTCTAATTCGGCACCCGCGCCTAAAGCTTTATGTCTATGAGTTGCTCCGTTTTTGACAACTTCAAACAATCTCTAATTTTTCAAAAGTTTTTAGTTGATTTCTATTTCCAATTGCATTCATTGTAAATACATATTTCTGTAATCTTATATATAAAAGATGAAAAGAGCTCTCCATAGAGTGACACATCATCACTTTTCATTAATTATAATTCATTCAAAATAAAAAAAATAAATTAAATATGTTACATTTATTTGATGTTTGAATATTTCTTCAATATTTTTATTGACTGTCCATCTTCATAAACATCAATAGATTCACATAACAACTTCACAAAAATTAATTTTCTAAAATAGAACTAAATTATGTAAAATAAAATAATATTGTAGTTATGTAAGGATTGATTATCTTCGATAACAATTTCACCTTTCAAAAGAAAAAGAAGAGTCGTCACAGACGACGAAAAACTATCTATATTTAAAAGAAATAATTAATTAAATAAATAGTTTAAAGTCTTAGAAGATGCACTACAATTCATTTTATTTTATAATAGATAAAAATAAATTCAAAACGTAAGGCTGAAAAAATATGGAAAAATATCAAAAAATAAAAAGGCAAAGAAAAATAACGAAAAAATATACAAAGAAACAAAAAAGAAGACAAATTTTCTTTTTGTCTTCTATTTTTTTCTTTTGAAGTTAAAAAAAATAAAGAAGACGACAAAAATTCAGAGGAAAAAATAGATTTAAAATAAAAACAAAAACAAAAACATAGGATATTAAAAAGAGATGAGCTTTAGAAAAATAAGTGTAAAATAAAAAACTAAAACCATATATTAAAAAAGTTTTTAATCGTGTACAATTAAAATTGGGAGCAAAGAAGAAAATAAAGAACATGTAATTAGTAGATAACTAAGGAACGGAAAAATTAATATAATTATGAATGCAAAATACGAAGATGTAATATAATATTGACTCGAAAATTAAAACTTTTACATTATATATTGTAACTCACTAATCTTATTTATAACAATAACATATAAAACAAGATTCGCACATAACGCGGATTCGCTTCTAGTAAACTATAACACTACAAAAAATGAGACATAAAGAATAGTAAGGAAATAAGAGAGAAAGAAGAATAAGATTTTTGAAGGAAAAATGAATGCATACGTTAAAGTTGGTCTTGAAGATACTTAGCGCATCATTTTTGGTGGCATTTCACTGAGTTTTTCACCCATTAAAGATTTGAAAAAGTAATAAAAGAGAAGGAGAAAGAGTGAGAGGAATCTCTCATTCGGTAGACTTTTAAAAACACTAGGAGGTAGACTTTTAAAAACACTAGGAGAGAACTCTGCGCTTTGCGCAGCTTTTTTATTGATATTCCAAATATAATTATTGATATACAATACTTATTAGATTAATGATTCAACTATTATTATCTCATGCGATTGATTTTTTCTATACATTATTTTTAGAATATCTATTTGCTCTCCAATTTTTTTTCATCAATCCAAATTTCAGTATTAGAATAATTTTAAGTTTTGTTAATTTACTATAGTAAACTTTTGCTTTCAAATGTCTTTCATTTATTTCATCTTCTATTTCGTTTGTTTTTCTATTTTCATCGTCTACTTCTCTTTATACATGATGAATTTGTTATCTTCGATAATTTTTTTTAAATGTTATGACTTTTTAATTTTAATTTTCTCAATTTTTTGATGTTATATCTTTTTCAGTTTGATATTTTGCTTGTTTTCATTATTTGCACTGAGATTGATGAATCACTGCTAATTCGGAGATGATAATTAAATCAAGCGGGAAAAGTTTTAAATTGAAATTTTAAACTTTATATTCAATAAATTATTTTTTATCAAAATTAATTTAGCTTTGTTTATTGTGCTTTAAAGATTTTAGAAGAAAATATGTATTAACTAATTTATATGTTTAATTAATTGACACATGTCAAACTTTTATTTGCTCTCAAATGATATAGATTTTGAGAGACTCATTTGACACATGTACTAATATTATTGGTTTAAACATTTTCTGTAAATTAAAACTTAATTATATAATAAAATTTAAGAAAGATTACTAAATGACTCAAAATCATGTCATTATGACTAAACAAACAAATTTTTTTAATTATTAATATTTTTTGTACCTAAAATGCCCTTTAAATCCTTTGTAATTGAAGTTATTATTTTCGAAAATGAAATGAAAAAATTATTAAAATGACTTCAATTTTTGCGTGCACGGTAGTAAACCTATTGTGAAAATATGTCGTGGCTAAGTAACATAGTTGTTTGAGGAAGACAAATTTATTACATATGACAGTTTTTTATATAGACTTATATAATATGACAATTATGTTTACAAAAATCTGTCACACGTTGTGGTAGATTTGTTTTCGTTGACAACTTTTCTCAGGAAATAAAGTTCATCATGTCCTAGTCTACTAGTCGTCTGACAGTTTTTTGGTCAATTGGTGACCGACTTAATGAAGAACGACAAACTTATTTTTATACGAAAAACTTTTTAGATAGATTTAGTATCAAAACAACATCTTTATGGTTTTATTTTGCAGTAGCCTTGTAGGTTAATATTTTTCAGTTAATTTTATTTTAGTTAGATGTATTTCTTTTTACAAGATTAAGTATTTTGCTATATACTAACATAGACAAGTCAAACAAGTGATCAAACAATGATAACAATAACAAAAGGACTAAAAAGATGCATGATTTTAAATAGTGATACCAATTCTGATATGATTAACTTCCACAACCAAAACTTCTAATATCATGCAAGGAGATCATGTGAAGCCGAAACAAGATTTTGATAAGTTTTAAACTTATCAAACTATCTAACAGAGATAATCATGTGGAGCCTTATCCGCTTAAGTAAATTTTAAACAAAGCCTTATGCCGATTTGTATTCATAGCACAATGAACAAAATGTGTAACAAAATTTGTAACAAAACACAAGAACACAATACCACGGAAAATTACGTGATGCTTGTATCAGATTATAGAAAATGTGAGGACACTGTTGGATCCGAAATCCACACAAGAATATGGGGTACGCGATTTGCAACGTAATGTGAAAAAGAGTCTTAGTTTTATTGATTATTGGAGAATATGTTTACAAAGTCTGGTTGCTAGTAATTTCTTACAAAAAAAAATCCTCCTCATCTTTGAGCTCCTTCTCCTTTTATCCTCCTTGCTCCTAGTAACTGCTCCATTAATGCATATTAATCCCTCTCATTTAATGTTGATTCTTCAGTTTTGATTCATCCTTTGGTTTGAATCGCGCGTGCCACACTTCTTCTTTGCGCAGAAGGCCGGCTCCTTCTTAGCGGGCCTCAACGGCCCATTAGCACCCCGGTTCCTTAATCGGCTCTTGGATCGGTTTACTCTGAACTGGGTATGGTGGGTACCACCTCCATCAATAGCCCCCCCTCAGAGCTTGGTTTATGGAAGCTGGTCGGAGATTCCCTGATTAGGATCTCGTGATTACCTTCTCTTAAGGCAAGCGGATTATGATTGGGTCCGATTCGGAATAAATCGATCCAAATTGCCCTAAATGAACCGGTGAATTAATTTGCAGATCTTTTGTAGCGAGATTTTAGAAAGATTTAGTTTGCTCTATGGGTCCCAGATACGTCTAATCCACCGCCCACGTCACCATGCTCAAGAGACGTGTCATTGAAAGGTGGGACCTTTTGCCTTCCCTCCTTATTACGATTCGACTTCCCCTTTGAAGAAAAAGAAAGGTTTGCTTTGTTTTCTTTATTCTCCTTAATTGTTTGCTTTATTCTCACGATTTCTGTGCTTTCTGCTGTAATTCGTTTCCTGCAACCCCTGTTCTTCTGCGTTTCCCTGCTCCCTTGAAGCTTCCATGGATCCCGTCGCTCCCCTAGTTCGCAAGAAGCTCTCGAAGCGCACTTCTTCCTCTGCGGCCGCCTCAACTTCTGACCAGGGCCCTAAGTCTTCGTCTCTCGCGGTCAGGGACATTCCAGGGTCTCCCGCTGAAATACCCCTTCCTCCTTCTCCTCCGGTCGATCTCCCCATCTATCGCCCAGACTCTGAGGAGAAGGAGGAATTCTCCCCTTTCACTCTTATGGATGTAGAGGGGGGGGGAGGTGAGACTGAGGCGATTGGCCCTGCTCACGCGATTCCGACGGTGCTACTAGCCATCGCTTCTGCTGCCCCATTCTTCAACGCTGCGCCAACCACCAGCACACCTAAGTTCATCAGTTCCATGAGAGAGAAGTGTAGGATCCCTGACTCGGTGTTCATTCAACTCCCAAATCTTGCGGAGAGACCCTGGACTCCTCTTGAAGGCTTTTTCTGCCTTTACGAGTCCTACTTCCTCAAGAGCCACCTCTTCTTCCCCCTACCGGAGCTCTTTGTTCTATTATGCCGGCGTCGGACCATCTCCTTCTCACAGTTAACAGGCGGGAGTATTAGAACGATCCTTGGCTTGATGGTTATTGCTGTCGAGAGAGACGTGCAGCTAGGAGTCCAATTACTGGAGCTCCTTACCAATTTCAAAGCCTCTGCCAAGTCGGGGCACTTTTATATCTCTAGTCGCCCGCAGCTGGTCACCTTTCCTGATAGCAAGAATGACCTCTGGGAGCAGGCGTACTTCTACGTTCTAGCTGACATCAACTCATTGCTGAAACAGTTTGTTGGTTCCACACGGCGGGTGTGGAACCTGGAACCTGGTAGCCGACCTATTTTAGGTCGCTTCTTGTTCATGCTTTTCCTGTCTTCACTTTCTCTAATCCGCTTTCTCTTCTTGTTTTTGCAGTTGTTCCAGAACGCAAGAAGCCCTCTCTCCCTGTTGACTTGAAAGAGGTGATAGCTTCTTTGAAGCGTGCTTCCAACAGAGCCTGGGCCTACTTCACCCCTGATTGCATTGCCCGAGCTGTTGCTAGGGTTGTTGCAGAAAGAGCAGACAGACCTCCTCCACCTTCCCCTCTCCGAATCCAACTACCCCATTCTGAGATGGTGCGTCCTACCGTGGTCCTTCAAGATTTGGAACAGCGAGCTGCTGAGGCTCGTCGCAAGAAGGTCGAGAAAGAAAAGGTTGCTGCCAAAAAGGCTGAGGAGGAGAAAGTCGCTGCTAACAAAAGAGCAACTGATGAGAAGGCTGCTGCTGACGAAAAAGCAGCTGATGAAAAGGCTGCTGCTGAGGCGAATGCCTCGGTGGAGAAGTCCAGGAAAGAGGAAGAAGATCGGCTCTGGGCCGAGAAGGAGCAGTTCCTAAAAGAAGGCCACCTTGACACTCAGGTCCCTGATCCTTCTGAGAGCAGGGAACGGACTCCCATCTCCAGGAAAACTCCTGGGAACGTAGGCCCTGCTGCTGCTTCTGGATTGATGCCCCCTCCTCTACCAAAAGCTCCTGCTGCTGCCCAGCCCTTAAGTCGCGAAGCTTCTCTTGCTGTAGTCAGTGATGCTGCCAGGAAGAGGAAGGAGAAGGAGAGCCCTACGAAGCCCTCCGGGAGCTCAGGCAAAAAGGATTTGCGACTCGCGATCCCCCTTCCAAGAAACGTTCCCCCTCCCCATCCACAGGCTCCTCAAATAGGTAGCACACCGAGGAGGGGAGATCTGCTGGCCTGAGTAGATCGGGCGAAAGAGGTTCTTCTGACCGCCGGAGATCGGAAGAGAGGAGGTCTTCTGACACGCCAAGGTCAGAACCTAGGAAGCCAAAAGAAAAAGGGCTTCCCGCGAGCTTGGAGCCCGTGACCCTCTCTTCCCAGCCTCTGGATGTTGGCCTAGCTTTGAGGTTTGACCTCCCTGAGCCCTCTTCCCTCAGACACGGAAGAGAAGCTGCTGTGAGGTTCTGTGAAGTGGTCCACCTCCCTGACAGTCCGGCTCCTCCAAGGAAATTCCAGCTGCAATCAGAATCCTACCAGGAGTTTTGCGTCCGCTATACGGAGGTAACCTCCTTAGTCCCTATTTCCTCATGTTGGATTACTTCCTCCTAACTCGCACTTTCTCATTTCCAGGGAATGGGCTTCTTCAACCGCCTCCGGCTGGAATATGAGGCGGAGCTGGCCCGTATGAAGTCGTTGTGGTACCAGGACCGCACCGCGCTTTACATCGAGAAGGGTATGTGCAGCAAGGCTGTCAAGCTGGCCACTGAGAGGGAATTTGAGCTGAAGGATATGGCCCGGAAGGTTCCTAAGGTTGAGGTCAAGAATGAAGCACTTGAGGCATCCTAGTCCCAAGTCCTTGGGAAGCTCAAGGCATCTGAGGAGCAAGCTCAAAAGAGGATGGAGGAGATGGAAACCCGCTTGGCTGAAGCCAAGACTAACGCTGACGAGATTTAAACGAGCTCCAGGAGGCTCACAGCGAAGCTCAGAGGGAGGAGGAGCGGATGGACGCCAAGCTGGAAGCAGCGGAGAAGAAGTTTTCCGACCTGTCGTTGCGCCACGACTGTGCTGCCAAAGCTCATGAGGAAACAGTCTCCCGCCTCAAGGCTCAAATCGAGAGGGCAGCTCGGAAGGCTTCCAAGAAAGCTAGGAAGGAAGCCGCCGCTAAGTACAAGGCTCGCTTCATGAGGGTTGAGCGAGCTCTGGAGGACGCAAAGCTTGTGCAGGAGAATGCCCTCTTGCAGTCACAAGCCAAGGTCCGAGCTGATTTTATTTACAAGATCAAAGAGAGCAAGGCCAAAGGAACCGACCCCGATCTCGACGCTGAGAAGGAGGACATAACGGCGGCTCTTGAGGGCTTTGCCAACGAGCTCAATGAGATGGATATAATTGAGCTTAACCTTGCTGAAGACCTCCGGGTTTCTCCGGTGTCTGACTGCTCTGAAGGGTCTTCTTTGGCCTCCCTCGCTGCTCCCACTCCTGCTCCTGCTGAGGTTGAGGTCTCCTCCGTAGCTGCTGACCCCTCTGAGCTCGCCATGGCTCCAGCTGCTCCAGCCTTGGCACCTTCTGTGGAGGCTCCTGCTGCTGACAACGTTCTGTCTGCTCCTTCAGCCCTCCAGATTGACCAGTTTGGTTCCAACATTGCTGCCATCTCCCCTAGCGTCGCCTCCGAGCTCGCCAAAGACCAGAAAGAGACCCAAGGATAGGCCGCCTGTGGCCTTGATATTTCCTTTTGTAATTTTCTTTTATCGGTGTTTCTGCTTTCTTCTTTTTTTTTGAACCTAACCCTCGGTGTCTGGGAGGGATTTTATCCAACATTTTTAAAACTAAGACTTTATGACTTGCTTCACTTATCTTATATTTAACGTCAACCCATCTAGCTCTCTCTTGCTGATTAGTCAACAGATCATAGCCCGAAACAGCTTCTCAAGACTGTTCTGGTTTGGTACAACCAGCCCAATTCTTGACAATAGCGTTCATTGACGGCCTGGACACTTGATTCTATCTCTACAACAAACCTTCCGGAGAATAAGCACCTTTCCCAAGTACCAAGAACCTTACCTAAAGCCACTTCAATCTGAAGCTTATCAGCTCCAACACATGAAAGCACCTTGTTGATGCTTAAGTTAAAGCACACGAAAGCATCTTGTTGATGCTTAGATCATAGCACACGATAGCATCTTGTTGATGCTCAAGTTAAAGCACACGAAAGCATCTTGTTGATGCTTAGATCATAGCACACAAAAGCGTCTTGTTAATGCTTAAGTGCTCGAGTCTTTGTGTTATTGTTTTTTACCTTTGGCTCTTTGTTCCTCTTTTGATGCAAAAGGAGAGTGTTAACAAAAGGAGAATGTTGCCTTTAACTAAAAGTTTAACGACTTGCAGAACGCGAGGACCCTCTTATTGAGTTACCTCTTATCTTTAGTAGCGAACATAGGTGCGAGGAATCTCCCCGGCTTACCCTATTTCAGGACTTGGCGTTTCGGCACAGCGCGGTGCTGACTTATCCCGTGCCACACTCAAGGCTCCTCCCTTAAGTAAAAGGAGATTTTGGTTTTTGAGTGTTCTGCGGACGTGGTCCGGCTTTCCTTATGAGGGTATGCTCAAGTCATATCGGACTGTGGGGAACCGCTCAAAGCTGCCTTTCCACATCCATGGTGTCGTTTCACCTAGGCACTTATGAGAAGTGCGCTGCTAGCTCGGAGGTCGGGGGACCTGGCCAGGGTGCCGCCCAACCGAGCTTCGTAAGATAAGGGAACTGAATCACGAACTATTCAAAAGAATGTTTTTTTTATTATAACAGCTGCACCCACAACGGGTTGCCTACGTACCCCGGAGGGATCAAGCCTTTTCATAGTTCCATTACATTGAGGTCCAGGGGACCGGTGTTTTTTTTGCGTAACAGGAAGCAGACATGAAATTTAGCAATAGTACTTCTTCAGGTTCACCGAGCTCCATGGACGAGGTTCCAGCGTGCCGTCCATGCGGAGAAGTTCATAAATCCCTGGGTGTAGCGCTTTGGCAATGCTGTAAGGACCCTCCCAACTTTCTACGAGCTTGCCGGCCTGATACTCAGACGTGTTCTGGACCACACGCCGGAGGACCAAGTCGCCTTCTTGGAACGCGCGTGGACTAACATGCTTGTTGTAGTACTTGCAACCTAGTTTTGGTAGGCTTGAAGGCGGACGAAGGCGAGCTCCCGCTGTTCTTCAATCGTGTCTAAGTTGAGTCTTAACAACTCGTCGTTGGTGGGTGCATCCTCGGGGAGGATCTGGCGGCGGAGTGTTGGCACTCGTACCTCGACAGGTATAACTGCTTCAACGCCATACACGATGGAGTACGGTGAGTGCTGCGTGCCACGTCGCAGCGTGGTTCGGTGTGACCAGAGTACTCCACCCAGCTCGAAGGCCCAACTTTCCTTCTTGGTTGTCAGCCGTTTCTTGAGGCCCTCAACAATACGCCTTTTTGTTGCTTCGGCTTGTCCCTTACCTTGGGGATTATGGGACATTGAATATTGGATTGTGATTTTGTAAACCGAGCAGAAACGCTCAAACTCTCTTGAGATGAACTGTGAGCCGTTATCCGTAACGATTGCATGCGGGATCCCATATTGGCACAAGATGTTCTTCCATAAGAAGTCGATGACTTGTTTATCCTTAATCTTGGCGTAGGCTTCCCCCTCGACCCATTTAGAGAAGTAATCAGTGAGAACGAGCAGGTATTGCTTCTTGTACAACTTATGCAGCGGGCCAACGATATCCATCGCCCAACGCATAAAAGGATAGGGTGTCAAAACTGACTTCATCAGTTCGGTTGGTTGACGAATGATAGGGGCATGTCTCTGGCATCGTTCACATTTCTTTGCATACACTTGGCAATCCCGTTCCATAGTGGGCCAATAGTAGCCTTGCTTGCAATCTTTTGCGCCAGGGACTTGCAGAGATCTTGTCTTCAAATAGAGTGTAGCGCGCGCTCCGCTGCTTTAGTTTCCGAGCTTGCCATTTGTTATCTGGGACATCATCGTCGGCAATGTAACTCCTTATCTCGTTTCTCCAGTCGGCTCCTTCTCCAATTCCTTCAAGGGCGACGACGCCGGGGTCATCGCCGAGATCGTCCTCGTGAAGTGCCATCGCCTGCTGCTGGTCCAGTTCGTCGTCATTGGTGTCCGAGCTCTGAGCGGCAAGAATCTCACTAATGCTTGACCGGGACAAAGTCTCCACCGGAATTGTACAGTTGGGATTACCGGTAGAGGCGGAGGCTAGCGTGGCTAGGGCGTCGGCGACGGAGTTTTCCTTGCGTGGCACCTTGGTTAAGGAAAATTCGTCAAACGCTGCGGCTTCTCCTTGTACCAGCTTTAGGTACGCTGTCATGCGGTCGTCTCAGGCCTCGTACTCCCCGTTGAACTGATTCGCGACTAGCTGGGAATCGCAGAAAACGCCAATTCTCTTCGCTTTGACTGCTTTTGCAAGTCGGAGCCCGGCAAGCAGCGCTTCATATTCCGCCTCGTTGTTGGAGGCCGGGAATGCTAACCGGAAAGATTGCTCTAGAGTCTCCCCAGTCGGGGATACAAGTTGCACCCCAATGCCAGACCCCTTAGTGGAGGAAGAACCGTCCACGTGTAGAGTCCAGGTACCCGAAACCTCTGCTTTAGAACTCAGTTCTGGGGATATCTCGATGATGAAATCCGCCAAAACTTACGATTTTAGCGCTGTTCTGGGTCTATACTCGATATCGTATTCACTAAGTTCGATGGCCCACCTAGCTAGACGTCCTAACTATGTCGGACTGTGGAATATGGTGCGGAGTGGATGGTTGGATAAGACGACAACGGAATGAGACTGGAAGTATGGGCGAAGCTTCCGCGCTGATGTGACCACGGCGAGCGCCAGTTTCTCGGTAGCCATATACCTAGTCTCAGCATCTGCCAAAGACTTGCTGATATAGAAAATGGGCTTCTGCTCGTTGCTTTCTTCCCGAACTAAGACTCCGCTGACCGCCGCGCTGGACACCGCTATGTAGAGATATAACACTTCGCCGGTTTCCGGTTTGGACAGTATTGGAGGCGTGGTCAGGTATATCTTCAATTAGGAGAATGCTTCTTCGCATGACTCATCCCACTCAAACTTCTTGTTGCAGTGAAGCTTCTGGTAGAACGAGAGACACTTGTCGGTAGATCGGGAAATAAACCTGCTCAGGGCCGCTATCCGTCTTATGAGCCGTTGTACTTCCCGCATTATGGTTGGCGAATTCATGTTCATGATAGCGGAGAACTGCTTGGGGTTGGCTTCGATCCCACGCTGGGTCACCAGGTACCCCAAGAACTCTTCTGAGGTGACGGCGAATGTGCATTTTGTCGGGTTCAACTTCATGCCATATTTGGTTAGGACCAAGAAACATTATCGTAAATGGCCGATGTGATCATCTTCGCACAATGACTTCACCAGCATGTCGTCAATGTACACCTCCATTGTTCTTCCAAGCTGGTCGGAAAACATCTTGTTTACCAACCTCTGATACGTCGCTCCAGCATTTTTTAGTCTGAATGGCATCACCTTGTAGCAGTAGAGGCCCCGGTCGGCCACAAAAGCCGTCTTTTCTCTATCGTTAGGATGCATAAGTACCTGGTTATACCCGAAGAAGGCATCAAGGTAGGACAACAGTTGGTTTCCAGCTGTGGCCTCCACTAACCGATCTATGTGTGGCAGAGGGAAGCTGTCCTTTGGGCATGCCTTGTTGAGATCGGTGAAATCTACGCATACCCGCCATTTGCCATTCTTCTTCTTGACAACCACCGGGTTGGCTAACTAGTCTGGATATTTAACTTCAATGATTGAACTGGCTTTGAGCAACCGTTCCACCTCCGCGTTGACCACTTCTGCTCTTTCTATCCTGAGCTTCCTCTGCTTTTGGCGAACTGGCTTGTAGGTCGGATCAACATTGAGCTCATGGAACATGACGTCCAAACCTATTCCCGGCATGTCATTTATTGTCCAGGCAAAAGTGTGTTTGTTTTCCTTAAGGAACGCCACTAACTCCTTGAAAATTTCTTTCTCAAGGTTTGCCTCGATTCCCACGCAGTGGTTGGGGTTGTCGGGGTCAATGCATACCTGCCTGACTTTACTCAGCTCGGGATTGGACGGTTCGGCTTGATCTGTCGCTTCCGGACTTGACTCTGGAGCTTGGATTTGGAATGTGTAGTGCTCTTGGGACCTGCGTAGTTTGTTTTCGTTAACATAACACAATCTTGCTGTCTGCTGACTCCCGTGGACGGTTACTACCCCGTGCTCGGTTGGGAACTTCATACACTGGTGGTAGGTAGACGGGACTGCTCGCATCGAGTGAATCCAAGGAGTTCCCAATATCACATTGTATATGTCTGGGGCCTCTACAACTGTAAATTTAGTCTCCATCTTGACACCGCCAATGAAAGTATTGAGCCTAATTGTCCCCATCAAAACCGTGGTGGCACCGTTGAAAGCGGTAAGTGGTTGCTTTGATCTCTTTATGCGCTCCTTTGGGATCTCCATTTTGTCGAGTGTCTCCTTGTAGAGGACATTCACCGAGCTGCCTGAATCGATTAAAGCTCTAGCTATCTCGCAGTCTTCAATCATGAGTTCAAGTACTAAGGCGTCGTTATGAGGACGTGCGACGCTCCTAGTTATCCACTCCGAGAATTCTATGACGGTATCTTCCCTGATTGCCGCCTGGACGTCATCGGTCGTCGAGTTTGCCTGCCTGTTGTAACTCTTTATTGACCGGATCGTATCGTTGAAGAAAGGACTTGGTCCCATGATCATATTGATTCGCTTCCGAGCTGTGGGAGGTTATGTCTTCTCCATTTGCCTCGCCTCCCGATCTCGTTTTGGTGGTTCCATGTCATTATAAGGTTGCACCCCCTCGTGGTCATCGTTTTTCTTAGCTAACTCTTCCGTCTTGTACTTGTTAAACAAATATTTGTTGAATCCGTAGCACTCCTCTGTCGTGCGGCCTGAGGTATTGTGGAATTCGCAGAACTTCTCCGAGGTCTTTGCCCTGTCGCTTCGTGTCCAGGTGTTGGACCTGGACTTGTAATTGGAATTGGTTCCCGAGCTCCGATCCGAACTTTTTGGGTTTGATATCTGAAAGGACCTATGCTTGGAATTGCTTCCCTCAGATCGGTGTCCGCTGGAGGAGCGTTTGTTGTCTTTTTCCTCCCTTGGTTTCTCTTCGGACGTTGTCTTTGTTGTCGAAGCGTGTTTTTCCGCATACGCCTTCTTTTCGTCTTCTATTTCCACAAATCTTGAAGCTCGGTGGAGAGCGTCCTCCAAGGAAGTAGGTCGGTTAAGCATGAGGTCCTCCCGAAGGCGTGAATTGTACCAGAGAACATTTCGTAAGGCTGCGATGCCCGCTTCATCGCTAACGACCACGTTGGAAATGACTGCTTTGAACCTGGATAAAAACGATCATAATGTCTTTTTTCTGAGTCATCGTCCAGAGGTCGGCATCCGAAGCTCCTTTCTCGATGAACATGGAATAATGCTTGATAAAAGCTGTTGATAGCTCGTTGAAGCTATCAATGGAGTTCGCCTTTAAGCGGGAGAACCAGTTTAGAGCTACTCCGGAAAGGTTCTCGTCGAAAAGCTGGCAGTATCCGACGTCCTTGTCGGTTTCATGGTCGCACCTACGATTCGGCTTGTGAAGGGCGTCCGTTGAGTTTCCTTAATGACTCGATGAACTTCGGCGCCGAGCTAGTTGCCTTGTGGATCTGAGACTGCATCGTCTGGAGCTCTGCGGTTGCCTGGGCGAGGATCTGCTTTAGCGCTTGCAGCTCGGTGTCCGCATGAGCTGACACCCCTCCCAGAGCTGAGTCTTGTTGTCCCATATCCCGATCTCCGCCCGACCTCTGGTCAGTGTGGGTTGCACCATTCTCAGGTCGGGCCTCCAAAGCCCGGGGTTCACGCGGTGAGGTCGGGGTTAACGAATTTATCCACGCGAGCTGGGTAGCCTGGGCCTGCGCCAGCTCCTCTAACCGTTGTCGCGACCTCCGGTCTTGCTCTTCCTGTCTAGCGCTCCTTTCAACCAGCAGGGCAAAGATACCACACATGTTCTCCGAGACCAGATCTAACGCCGTCTGGGCGTCGAACGCCAGGGTGGTTTGTTCTTGCTCCCGAATCTCGGCGGTCGCGTCGACGTTGTCGCCGTCGCGAATCCCTGGGGGAGTCTAGCTCGTTCTTCCATCGGTTCCGTTGTCGCCAGACATGATTTCCTGCAAACGAAAAGGAGAAAAGGGGCAGATAAACAAAAAATGTACACTGATTCACGTGGAACACTGATGTAGCGAAGCGGAATCCACCCTCCTTCTAGCGCCAATTGTTGGATCCGAAATCCACACAAGAATATGGGGTATGTGATTTGCAACGTAATGTGAAAAAGAGTCTTAGTTTTATTGATTATTGGAGAATATGTTTACAAAGTTTGGTTGCTAGTAATTTCTTAAGAAAAAAAATATTCCTCATCCTTGAGCTCCTAGTAACTGCTCCATTAGTGCATATTAATCCCTCTCATTTAATGTTGATTCTTCAGTTTTGATTTATCCTTTGGTTTGAATCTCGCGGGCCTCACTTCTTCTTTGCGCAGAAGGCCGGCTCCTTCTTAGCGGGCCTCAACGGCCCATTAGCACCCCGGTTCCTTAATCGGCTCCTGGATCGATTTACTCTGAACCGGGTGTGGTGGGTACCACCTCCATCAGTCACTGCCAGTGAGTGAATGGTCTCAAAGAGTTAGCATCAAGAGCAACTATCAAAGGACACCCAAATAGTAAATGCAAATGGAGAAGGATACATGTGATAAACAAACTCATAAGTGTTCACAGAACTATATATGCATACCAAAACCACTTTAAGATAAACCTTAAGATAAATAAACTTAGTACAGTTGCAACTTTTCGAGATCAGCAAGTAGATTTAAATCCCTCTTAGTAAAGTTGCACCTTTAAGATGATAGTTCGAATAGTACACATCTCAAAACCACTTTAAGATAAACAAAGTCACAATCTGATTCACATAACGATGCATACAATCTCTTTATATATAAATATTACGTCAAGTAGATCTCATGAAGTAATATATTCTTAACCACTAAATCAAATCAACGATGGCTTATCATGTCGGAACCAATTTTGGTTTTCTTATCCATTCTGTAAATAAGAGTCAAGTAGAAGAAGAAGAATAGAATATGAATTTTCTCAATCAAAATCATTTACCAAAAAAACGACAAAGAAGCTCAAATTATTTTGTTTACTTCTTCGACATTGGCCAAAGGAAGAAAGAGTAGTTGTAGACAAGGATAGTCTCGTCGCTGTCCGATAAGCTACAACCTTCGTCGTTGATTGTAAGAATTTTTCTACATCGACAAAGATTCTTTGGATTTATACAAATATATGAGGATTTAAGGTGAATCGATACAAACCGTTGAAAATCAACTTTACCTTAATTAGAGAAGACGAATAGTTGAAGTTTGGTCTTTGTTAGTCGATCTTGAAGGAAAGAACAAGAAGAAGATTCAAAAGCTAGAGATTTCGTGTGAAATTGGATATTTTTTGAATTGGAAATTAGGGTTCATCAAAACCGAAAGCTTCATTTTCTTTGTTGTTGCCAATGGATATAAGATGTTAGATATAGAGATTAGCAAGGATTGTGTCAGAGATTTGGGTCTTGTTCCATTGTGATTTAGGGTTCTTAGAAGATGCAGTACCACTTAATGAAATGCAGTAAATCTCAGCTCGTACCGGAACATAACCGAATATCTTTCTCGTGGATCATGTGGCAATTATGGAAGTGGAGAAACAATCTTGTCTTTGAAAAAAGAAGCTCCACAGCTCAAGGTATCCTGGAAAAAGCTTTAGAAAACTCAAAGAAATGGCTCACCGCCAATATAAAGATCCCCCAAAGGGACGAAACCAATAGGACCAACGATATTTCTCCTCCATCTCACTGGGAACCTCCAAGTCTGGGATATGTGAAATGTAACATTGCAGCGTCTTGGTCATGTTCTCACAGGAATAGTGGTGCGACATGGCTGGTGAGAATTCATGGTAAAGTCTCTGTTCTACATAGCAGAAGAGCGTACTCACAAACCTCCTATGTTTTGGAAGCTCACTTACTAAGCTTCCTTTGGGCCGTGGAAAGCTTGAGCACACTTCACTACCGGAAAGCAATCTTTGAAACTTCAAACCAAATGCTAAAAAGAGTTATGGACATGCCCCAAGAATTTTCCCTCTTGCGACATTTAACTTTAGAGATTTGCAGCCTGCTCAACACCTTTGAGGTATGGTCCATAAACCTTACGAACAAGGAGAGCAACCTTGCGACACAAGCAATTTCCGATAGCGTCACAAGAGACCGGAGATACCAATCATACATTTCCGTTGGTCACCTGGAGTGGATTGAACAGTTTATAACAGTAGACAATCGCCATCAAAACGCGTAATAGCGTGCGTAGCATATACCAGCTGTTTCTACGATCAGCCCCCTTAATTCTTTTTGTAGAAGCCTAGCTTACCTTGGAAGAGTGAAACCTCTATAGCTAGCGTCTCTGTTTTCTACTTAGGTTTTACTCTGTTTCTCAGGTTTTCTGTCTCGTTCCTGTATTGTTTCTTGTCACTGGTTTTATCAATAAAAGAACCTCTCTAGCGTAAAAAAAATTCTAGTTAACTTTTTTAGTATGTTAATCTAGTAATAATTCAATGTTTTAGAGTCATTATAGATATTTTTTTTTAAATTTATTAAATCTTTTACTATTATAGTGGTGAGATATTATATGAGCATTTCATCTATGTTGATGCTCTTATGTGGATTAGAACTATTAGTTAATATTGAAAAAAACTTATGTGAACACTCCTAGAAGTTAGAATTAGATACTTTTATATTACGCATACATAAACTATGCAATATTTAAAAGAAGCAATTTTAGTTAATAGTTTGATAGAACAAATTATTTTATATAATTAACGTTATAAACAAGAAACAAACATTCGAAAACACACATAAAAAACGCTAATTAGCACAATATAACAAGGAAAATGATTAACAAATTATGTGGGATTGACAAAAAATAATATTATAATAATGAGAATTTTATAAAAAAGCTCCCTCTTGAAAAAAAGATAAAAGGGTAAACTACAAGTTTGGGATATGAGAACTAAATAATGGTTGATTTTGGATTATCCATTGGTATTTTTCTAAACAAAATATCAAATAGTAAAAATATGATATAATCATTTAATTAGTTTTAATAAATAATAATTGTTAGCCATTTTTCAGATATGATTGGGCTAAACAAAGCCACATATAATCTATAATTTGAATTTGGATAGTTGGATTTTTTATAAAAATTGTGTATCCTCTATTTATTACATAATACAAACTCAGATAAAATTTACTCAGATAAAATGTATGTGTTTTATATTAAAAAACTGCTTAGACAGATTTGAACTTGGACAAATTTTGTGCATGAATATTGGACGATGACATCCAGTATGAGGCAGTGAGAACTACAATGTATAGGTCTTGCATCTTTGGCTTCTCCGACTGCCACATATGACAGTTGTAGAACAACGAGATTATCATCTTTCATCGTAGGATCAGATAGGGCCTCTATGACATCTCCTCATGACGAACGAGAACAACCAGTACTCATTGTTCAGGTAGGCGTATGAAGACAAGTTATGTTATAGTTTAAGTCTTTCTCTTAATTTCTTGGATTGAAAAATATAATGTAAAAAACGTGTTTAACCGATAAAATTTTTAATATCTAATAAAATATAAATTAAAATGAATTATAATAAACTTTTTCATCCGCAAATATCGCTTCGAGTAAGTCACCATGTGAATTATTTTGATCTCAAATTTGTAAGATTTTGACGTAAACAACCCAATTAGTCTTGCGAGGGAAAAGTCCCGCTATATTATACTGCATTGAAACAATCACCAAACTAAAATTGAAT
>OVAN01008357.1:0-18110 GCA_900406275.1 Anastatica hierochuntica | reverse complement strand
CCCTCGCAGCCATAACCAACCCTAGTTTACACATCATCGGATCCAATCATGGCCTAAGAAGTCTCCCACAGAACCTGCCGCCAACCGACACAGTGATCGGGCTGCCATTTACATTCCCTCCGAAAAACGGTTCGTCCAGAGCCAGGGCTTTCTTTTTAACCCGCCAGTCCTCTTCCCTACGTGGCTCAGCTGACGGACCATCCCGCGTAGTCTCTTGCCCTCACCAAAGGACTCACCTACGGTGGAAAGTAATTGACCCCCACCAAGGGCACCTACCAATTTAGACCTATCCAATTTTAGGACTTAGGTTTGCAAAACTCTCTTTCCTAGGCTCAACTTAGCGACCCCAAACAATCGCACTTAGGCGTATAGGACTTTATATCAGATCAATACATAATACATACACTTATTCGTGCCGAGACATATAGCTCGACATTGGCCGATACTCTAACCCTAGCCTAACGAGATTAGGAAGATAACGAATGAGAACGAAGGCGGGAACTCCTCACCTTGGCCTAATCGTCTGGTAGCTGCCGTGGTTGACGACTTCCATTCCCCCTTCCGGGACCTCTGCGGAATCCTCCGCGGCATCATGATCTTCCGGGCTTGACCTTTCGCCAGCACCCTCCCCTCTATTACCCCAAGCAGCTCCTCCTTCGGAAGAGAATGAACCCTGAAAGGAAAACTGGTTAGTCCTCTAAACCGGAAATCCTGCCCTAAAAGGAAACTTACTATTTATGAAAACCTGCCATAAATAGAAACTTCCCTAAAGAGGAACCCTACCCTAAGAGGAAACTTTCCAGAAATAGTAACCTCCTATAATTGGAAAGTCCCAAAAAGAAAGCTAAGGGTAAAATGGTAATTTCTTACCGAGGGTTACAGCTCTCGGGCTCTCTCCGGCTCTCCGGGTTAAACCGTCTCTACCAAGACTTCCTTTCCGGTACGAGAGGTCCCGGCTTCTCCAACATTGATGCATGGTAGATCCGCAGAATATTGCAACTCCACCTTCCGGTTTAGCTTCTCCGGTTTGCTTCACTGATCCGGTTATCTCCCCGGTTTGGTTCACTCTTCCGGTTTGATCTCCTGATCCGGTTTCCTTTCCGGTCCGGTTTACTTTTCCGGTATTCCCAGTACCATCACCCGGTTCGGTTTCTCTGACTTTCTTCTTCTCCAAGAACCAGAAACCCTAGCTTCTCCTCCTCCACTTGCTTGCTCCGCAAGTCACCCTTCTCTCCTAGAGTTTTCGCCGCCACCACTCCGACAACGCTTCCCCGCGGTCCCAACTCTCTCAGCTCCTTCCGCCACAGTCGCGTCTCTCTTCTCCGCCACGGTCTCCCTCTCGGCATCACAACAACAACAACGACAACAACAACAACCATCACGACAACAACAACCACAACACCAATACGTTCTCTCGGCTCCGAGCCACCACCGCAACATCACTCTCCACCATCGGTTTCATCACTCCACGGGTTCGTCTTCATCATCACCACCACCGTACAACGTCGTGTCCTCCGTCATGCCATATCCTCCTCCGCCGCGAGTCTCCACCACCAAAGCCTCGTGTCTCTCACGGCTCTTCACCTCATGCAACTTCGACACGGCTTCCTCTAACACCACCATCACCATCCTCTCTCTCCCGCGACGGTCTCTCTCTCCTCCTTCCTCTCACGGCGCTGCTTTCTCTCTCTCTCTCGCCCTCACACTCGCGCCGTCACTTTTCTTCTTCTCATCTTCTTCTCTACGTGAATGAGAGAGAGACAATAGTTTAGGTTTTAATTATATTTTTTTTTTCTTTTTGAGCTATGGTGGGCCGGGTGTTACACTTCCTTTATGGACTCTTTGGAGGATCGGGAAAAATCGGAATAAGATGGTGTTTCGGAAACAAGATTGGCCATGCGAAACAAAGCTGCAGCTTACGCTAACGGATACGTACGAATGGATATGTATCGTTGGTGATGAAACAATGCAAACCACTGAGAGATTACGGCAGCATGGACCAGAGACACGAGATTGGATAAGACCTATGGCGGAATAGGTTAAATGCAACTATAATGGTCCGTTTTGGGGAAGCCGAGTCAAAGCTACGGCGGGATGGATTTATCGTAATCATGAAGGTGTGGTATTGGGTGCTGGTCAAGCAACTGTTATGTATGTCACTTCGGCTTTACAAGCGAAACTTCAGAAGAGTCTTCTTTTTGCTCTTCAAAGTCTACGGTGCAAATGAGTTAAAAGGGTGATAATGGAGGGTGATAGTAAGACTGTGGTGGATATATTACAATGCAAACATCAAAGATTTGACACTCCAAACTGTTCAACAGACATACAAAGATGGACTCAAAGGTTTGAACATGTTCGGTCACAATGGACTCATCGAGATGGAAATAGAGTTGCTGATGCATTAGCTAAGAACCAAAATCTCAATAGCTCGGAGTATGTATTCAATAATTTTATTCCCCCTTGTATTACCAATTTGGTCCATAACGATTCTGTACTCGGTTCAATTTGATAAGTAAAAGTTTGAGTTAAAAAAAAAAAAAAATCTAAGGTAAGTCATAACAACAGAAAAGCAATATGAACCAATTCAATTTGTCAGAACCAAACCGGACCTGGTCAGTACAAGACTAAACATTTCATCTCAATAGCCTGCACACTAATCCTTACTAAACACCCTGTTTTCATTAAGGTCTTTGAAATCTACATCTAGCAAGCCGATAACGTGAGAGAAATCTACATCTATGATGTGGGCTTAGCGAAAGAGTTTTGGTCTCTGAACTTGGAGATCTCGCTGTGGATCATCTGCTCAGCGTGAGGCTTCACAAACATACAAGTACTGTCCAGTTTCAGCACTTGAATTATGAAATTCTGTGAAGAAGGCAACGAATTGTTTAAATGTGCAATTAACTGCGCCATGGGAACGTCACTGCAAGGCAAAAGAAAGAAGAGAAGAGAAACAAAATTAACCAAAGACTTTTTGGCACAAAGATTTTGATATACGTACCAGCAGAGAGCAACAACAGATGATCATCTTATCAAAAAAGAAGATGATGGAGTTAACCATTGATTCCTCTTGAAGCAAACAGAACCTGAAACCATAGAGAGCAACAACAAAGATTAGTGTTACTTTGTTATTGAAGACCAATCTTAGCTTAAATTCACAAACGCTTGACACAGAGATTAAGGCAGGCAAAACTAGCATTGTGTCGTCATAAGAAGATGATGATCATCTTATCAAAAAAGAAGATGATGATCATCAGAGCAAACAATGCTTAACCATAATCTGAGAGTATATGATCACAAAATCCACTATTATTTACTCGAAACTCCTAAGATCCAGAAGCAATTTTCCACAGATCGAAGAAGAAAGAAACCCTAACATACACAACCACCGGAAGGTCCAACGTAGTGAAGGATCATAACAATCAAACCTTTTCAATTTCATATACAAATTTCGATTCAGAGAATCACAAACCTGGAGAGAAAGAAGCTCTCACCAGCGATGTGATCTTTACTGGCTTCGCGACGATTGAAGAATTTATCAATTTCTACTACCACTTAAACCCCTTCATAAAAAAAAAAACTTAAAAATAATTTTACAGCTCAACGGAAGGAAGCCTCTAAGAGCATTATTAAAGGGGAGGTTTTAAAGAATAATAGAAACAGTTTAAGGAATAATTGCAATTTCTGGGGAGATTGCGATCTTTTCGTTTCTTCATCTTCTCTCGGTCTCCCTGTTCTTGATTTAATACAAAATTCACAATTTTTTCAGAGAAAAATCCGCAGATTATTCGTGTTTTAGTGGTGTGGTTACTTGACGGTTTCTCCGTCACCACTCCGACTCCCGTTGTGAGGAAGTTACCCCATAACGATGAACTGCTTCACCATAACCGTTTGTTGCTTGTCCTTAAATTTCAGAAGTGGGAGGAATAGAGACCACCACTGGTTAATTTCCTCTCTAATTCTCTTCTTCCAAATCTCAAGCAAACAAACGAAATGGCTGATTACGCTAGAGCCCTTCAAGACCTAAATCTAGGCATAGATGATGCCCCTGAACTGATGCCGGCAGAGGCATGTGCAGCAGCACGCCGGGCAAATCAATTCTCGCTGATGGGAAAAGGTCTCAACCCACGGCGTCATAATCTCAGAGGATTGATCGCGACTCTTCCCCGGATCTGGGTATTCCTGGGTTAATCGCGGGATGAAGAGTAGACCATAACCGCTGCCAGTTTGTGTTCCAGTCTGAAGATATCATGCAATCAATTCTTAACCGAGGACCATGGGCGTTTAATGACGAATGGTCGTGCTTCACCGCTGGTCTCCGACTACGGATCTCACAATCCTCAACTTCCTCTCCTTTTAGGTTCAGATCCGGGGAATCCCGTTGCAGTATCTCTCAGCAGACATGATCAACAGAGTTGCGAGTTGATTGGGTGTGGTGGAGGCGGTTGATTTCAGCCCTGATGCGGCGACAACCATGGAATATGTCAGAGTGAAGATCCGCCTGAACATAACTCAGCCTCTGAAGTTCCGTAAGTTTTACCTTTTTGATGGAGTTCACACTTTGATCAGCTTCCATTACGAACGCCTTAAAGGGTTCTGTGCTGTGTGTGGGATGTTGTCGCATGACCCTGGTGAATGTCATATGCCAACTCCTGGTCATGAGGCTCCAACTGATGAAGATGATGATAACGACCATGGGGGCCATCCTAATGCTGAGGGCCATGAGGCACACATTGAAAACCCGCAAGAAGATGATCCAGAGATGGAGGAGGATCTCCCTCCGGGGTATGGTCCAGGTGACAACCAGGCAGGGCATCAGAATGGGGTTCTCGATGAAGTTCACTACCAAGACCTTCCAGCCTTCCCAGGCTCTGGTTCCGATGGTCTGTCGAGAAAGCGCAGTCTTTCTGTCTCCTTGCACTCTGGGAGTGCTATTGACTCATCAGAGGAGACCATGTCAATGACTGAGGTAAGGAATTTGGCTCTAAATATTGTTGCTAATCAGTCTCTGCAGCTTGCGCAAAGTGTCCAACACCATTCTGTGTCTGGTGAGACTAGTTCCGACTCTGCAATTCAGCCAGGAACCATACAGGGGTCTAAGAGACAAAGGCTGGAGAGTCCGCATGTCCAGTTCACTGATGATGTGGTTCTTGATCCAGAATCAATACCAGGAGAGAGCTGAGACAATTTAGAATCTCTTCAAGTTCATTATTTGGCGGGAAAAGCTGATGTAAGTGCTCCGGTAATAGACAGAGGCGCGGTGGGCCCGGTACCACAACTTCCATCATGAGAGCTCTGGTGTGGAACTGTCGAGGCTTGGGACGGCGCCTGACAGTTCGACGCCTACGAGAGATGATCCTTAATCACTCTCTGGACCTGCTGTTCCTAGTAGAAACCAAAAAACCAGATGCTTATGTTCAGGATATTTCGATTTCTCTTTATTAATATGTCTTTAGTTTCTCCTGTTAGTCGTAGTGGTGGTTTGGTTGTATGTTGGAAAGATGACCTTCGGATCTCTTGTATCTCTAAAGACGCACGACTTGTAGACCTTTTAATTGAATATCAATCATTTTCTTTCTACTTGTCATGTGTTTATGGACACCCAAATCATTCACTAAGAAACCATTTGTGGGAAAAACTACAAAGAATAGCCTTGACTTGAAATGGTCCTTGGATGATGTGTGGGGATTTTAACGAGATATTAGACCATAGTGAAAAGCGTGGAGGTAGACTAAGACCCGAAAGTAGTTTCCAGGACTTTTGCCAAATGTATAATGTTTGTAGTATGAATGACTTACAACGCACGGGTGATCGATTTTCTTGGGCTGGAAAACGACAACAAGAAGTAGTTGAATGCTGCTTGGACAGGGCTCTTGCGAATAATGAATGGTTGAGTATATTTCCGGCATCAGAAAATCAGTATTTGGAGCTTGCGGAGTCTGATCATCGGTCCATGATTATCTCCATGGCTTATGAACCGTTACAACGCCGGCGACAATTTAGCTATGACAAAAGACTAACCTCCCAAGAAGGCTTTGACGATATGATCTCCGATAATTTGCAACAGCTCGGTAATGGGGATAACAATCTTAAAGACACACTAAAAGATTACCGTAGGAAGATCATCAATTGGAAACGTGCACACAAGCTTAATGCGGCAGAGAGGATAAGCGAAATCTGAATGGAGCTCGAGAAAGCATTAAGGAATCCCCAATCTACAAACGCGGAGCTATATACCTTAAGGCAGAAATTGTCACAGGCATATTTTGATGAAGAGCAGTATTGGCAGAGTAAAAGTCGAAACCAATGGCTGGCCGCAAGAGATCGCAATACACGTTTTTTTCACAGCATCACAAAAACCAGGAAGAAAAGAAACAAAATCGCTCACCTTACTGATGACTTTGGCGTAATTCATGTCAAAGAGGAGGACAAAGCACGAGTTGCTGTATCATTCTTTGAGAAGTTGTTCGATACATCTTCTCCTCTAACAATCGATGATCATATTCAAGATATCCAAGTGAAGGTTACATCAGACATGAATACAAAGCTATTAACTTCGGTTAGTGATGAGGAAATCCGCAAAGCTTTATTCTCGATTTGTGGTGATAAAGCTCTAGGTATCGCTGGATTCTCTGCGTCCTTTTACCAACGATACTGGATACAATTAAAAGAGAGTATCTGCAGTATGGTGCGACGTTTCTTTGAAAAGAATGAGCTTGAAGAAGGTATCAATCATACTAAGATCTGTTTAATCCCAAAGGTTAACAAGCCACAGATGATGAGTGATTTCAGACCGATCAGCTTATGTACAGTGGCCTACAAGATAATTTCGAAGATCCTAGTATCAAGATTCAAGTCTTGCCTTGATCACATCATTTCTCCAACGCAAGGTGCATTTGTACCAGGTAGAAGTATCATAGACAATTCGCTTATTGCTCATGAACTACTACATGCGTTAAAGTCAAAGAAGGATGTCTCTGAAAAGTACATCGCGACAAAGACTGACATTAGCAAAGCTTATGATCGAGTCGAATGGATTTTTTTGGAGAAAGTGATGAGAAGACTAGGATTTTCGGATCAACGGACACAATTGATCATGGTATGTGTTCGCTCTGTTTCTTTTTCCATTATGATGAATGGAAGAGTGTATGGTGATTTCGTACCCCGACGAGGATTACGACAAGGTGATCCGTTATCACCTTCTCTATTCCTAATATGCGCTGAATCACTAAGTCAAATGATACATGGTGTTGAGCTCTCGAACCGTCTTGAAGGGATTCAAATCTCAAGGAAGGGACCGGTTATTTCTCATCTGCTTTTTGCAGACGACTCACTCTTCTTTTGCCGTGCATCCTTGGCAAATTACGAAGCAGCCTCTGGGCAAAAAATCAACATTGATAAATCATCTATTATCTTTGGGAAGCGGCTTGACCATAGTACAAGATCTATGATCCAAAGTACTATGGGTATCTCCAGGACTGGAGGAGATGGGAAATATTTGGGCTTGCTCGAACAATTTGAAAGACGAAAGACCAAACAATTCCAGTACATTGTTAATCGTATTAAAGCCAAACTCAACGGGTGGTACGCGAAGCTACTCTCACCTGGCGGAAAAGAAACAATGATTAAAGTTGTCGCCCTGGCTCTCCCGGTGTACTCCATGAATTTTTTTGAACTCCCTAAACGCAGAACTGATGAAATCAACATATTAATGGCTGAATTTTGGTGGGGTAAGGAGGATGAGAAAAGGAAGATAACCTGGGTTGTGTGGAGGCGCCTTACTCTGCCAAAGTTTGAAGGAGGACTCGGCTTTAAAGATATCTGGGAGTTCAACAGAGCGCTTCTCGCTAAACAATGTTGGCGAATTAACTCAAGACCGCACTCCTTGCTTGCGACTCTATATAGGGAAAGATATCATCGACATACACCCTACATGGAGGCCATGACCCCTCGTGGAGCTTCTTATGGCTGGAAATCACTCCAACATGGGAAAGAACTATTGAAGAAGGGAATGAGAGTCATTGTTGGTAATGGTGAGCAAACAAGTGTTTGGGATCATAACTGGTTGAGTACATCCCCTCCAAGATCACCAGTCAATGTGCATCAATCTCCTTCGATGAGTGTATCCTCTTTGATTCATAGAGGTACACGGCGGTGGAATGTACCACTGATAGAGAATTTATTTTCTCAAGAGGACAAAGAGGCTATCTTATCAATTAAACTACCAATGATAGAAGATAATGATTCATGGGACTGGCCATTTGACAGTACATGGAATTACAAGGTTAAAAGTGGCTACTGGTTGGATCACATCACTGGCCTTTGGAGGAACCGGCTCAACCTCCTGTTGGATCAATTCAGCTCAAGAAGAGGGTCTGGAAGCTAAATATGGCCCCAAAAATTCTTCATTTTCTTTGGCGAATACTTTCGCAAGCCCTACCTACTGCAATTGGCCTTATCTCACGACATGTACATGTTGATCCTATATGCTCTAGATGTGGTCTTGATGATGAAACAAGTGCCCATATCCTATTCGAATGTCCGTATGCGATGGCGATTTGGAGATCTTCACCAGCCTCTCACCTCCAACGTGGAGCTTCGACAATGGAGGAGTATATTATCCAATTATTGAATGTGGCGGAAGACATGAATATTGACCCTAGTATACGCTACATGCCTTTGTGGTTGCTTTGGAAAATCTAGAAATCAAGAAACAACTTCATCTTTCAAGGGATCATGGAACAGCCGGATATTATAGTAAGAAGAGCTATGGATGCATCTGTGGAATGGGTCTCAATAAATAAAGGAAATACCAAGCCTCACACAGCAAGGAGGTCGACAGCCTGGGAGCCACCATTGCAAGGGTGGATCAAATGTAATGTAGATAGCGCTTATGTCAACAGCGATACCCCATCGGGAATAGGTTGGATCATTCGCGATCGTACAGGAGCATTCATCCAAGCGGGTCATGCCAAAGTTCCACCGGTGTCATCATCATTATATGCGGAGGCGCAAGGTTTTTTACATGTAATGCAACTGATGTGGGCACAGGGCAGGCGACGAGTATGGTTTGAATCGGACAATATGATACTGGTGAAGACCATCAATGAGAGTACAAACCACATCGACATCACTTATCTCCTGAAGGATATAAGATACTGGATGTCCAAACTTCCAGAGTGTACCTTAGACTACACAAATCGGGAGCGCAATGAGTCAGCAGATCGCCTAGCTAAAATATCACTTACGATGAATTGTGTCTCTGAAATTTACTCTGTTCCCCCTGTTTGGCTTATTGATTCATTGTATAAACCCTTTACGATCTAATAAAGCTTCCCGTTAAAAAAAAGGGGAGGTTTTAAAAATACGACAATTTTTTTGGTGATTTCTATGGCAATTGTTGATAAACGTCAACGGCTTTGTCTTTACGGAGAACGGTTATTGCCGATCATCGACGGTTTTTTCAAACAACATATCTAGAGTGGCGATTTCCTCTCTCTCAACCACTCCTCATCAAGATCTATTTAATTCTTGTGCGAAAGTGAAGATCTCCTGCACAAATCTAATCCGAAATTCCCTCTTTCCTCTCTTCTTACTCATCATGTCTGATCGGATCCGTAATTAACTTCAGAGCATCACGTTGGGTATCAATGACCCGATGGTTCAAGTACCGATTCACTTGGTGGACCAAGTGGCGTAACAGAACCGGTTCAGTATGATGGTCAAACCCGTCAACCCACAGAAGCAACCTCTTGATAGCTCAGATTTTCACCCAAGATATAACTGCAAGCGTACAATTAAGCACGTTGTAGTGGTTCGAGATGGAATCCATAGAGACCAAACATAGCACGTAGAATTTCAGATCAAACAGCGGGCTTAAGCAAAAGTATGTTTTGTAAGAGATGCAATAATCGAAATTCAGAAAGCAGAGAAAGCAAACAAATGAATACGTGTTTTAAATCAATCAAAGAAGAATTGGACATTGGGTATTCTCAGGGAAACAATTCATTCTTGATTCAAATTATATATTAGGGAACAAGTTTTAAAACCGTCTTGAACCCAAACACTAATGTAGAACTGATCTACTTCCGTAGTACCAGTTCCCTATGCATTAGAAAACCTCGAGACTAATTTGAGTTGACTCTCGATTTCTAATCATGCATTCTAAACAGGTTTGATATGTTCACAATTCACTTAAACATCAACTTCCATTGGCTTAAGATAAATTGCTCATTTAGGATTCTTTCAGGCATTTAATCGAACACTTTCCAGGCGTTAAACAACCTAAGATAAGAAACTAAGTGATCAGTTTAATTTCATGCATTTCGAACAATCCTAGTTAGATGAAGATCCAATTGATTAAATCCTTAATCATATAATTCTATGTCAAAAATTCATGAATCCCTATGTGAGAACCCTAAAGCCAACAAGCAAACTACTCACTCATGATAATCGAGCAAACACAGATCATATCAGAGAGAAACATGATTGTATTGAACAGAAAATAAAGAGTAAGGTTATACTTCTTCTCAGATTCGAAGTACGGAAGATGATTCTTCTCCTTAGCTCTCTCTTGCTCCCAAAAACTCAGAAAAAGTGCATTATGAAACAGGAAACACGAGTTTAGGTTTTAGTAATGAGATCCTGTTCAAAATAAGTTCGGTTTGGTTCTTCGTAAAATCTGTCCGAAATTCGGGACAGGGATCGATCGATCTTGAGACAAGGATCGATCGATCCTTGTCCATCTGATTGGATATTTTCAGCCTTCAAGAAAACGTCCTTCCATGCTTGAAATCCATCCAAATTGCAATCTTTTCGCACACCCACACTCGATTCCCTTAAAAAACAACAAAGAACATAAATCCGCGCCAAAAAGATCCAAATACATAATAAAAACCATAAATCTCGAGTAAACCCTGTGATAAAATCTACTAAAATACTAACACATCAAATCCCCCAGACTAGAATCTTTGCTTGTCCTCAAGTAAAGGAAATGAAGATTAAGCCTACGGGAAAACAAATTTGAAAACCAAATGGATCTTATGCTATCAGAAAACCTTATTCTGCATTACTTTCGCTAATCATATAAACTTCGAACAGTTAAAACATTCTTCCCAAGAATCGCTGCATAACCTCCTAAACCCATCCATACTCTAAAATCTGAACCTGCAAACTCAGCTTCCATGGTAATAACTCTCTACATTCATTCATGATAGGCGTGAAACTTTTTCACCAAAGAACTCGTAATCAGGAAATCAGGCTAGGTATTCAAAGCTTTTAGTGGTGAGGCTTAAAGTATTTCAGGTATCAAAAACTGAGTCAAGATTCAAGACATTATGCAAAATCGCAGGAGAGAAAGAGTATATTGATATCCATGTCCTATAACTACCCAAGTACAAACCACCAATCAAAAGTAAACCGAATATGTGCAAACTTTAGGGTGAACCCAATGAACAATATAATATGTAAATGCTAATTTCTAAACCAGATTTTTTTTTTCAAAGAACGAAATCTGATAGAAATCAGCATATCAATGACGTTTTTAAACTTTAAAACACCCATACAACATGAAGAAATGCAACATATTAATCAGAACCTCCAAATCACCCTACATCGCGAAATCAAACACTCAGGACCGTGGCTAAACCACCTAAATTGTTCAATCCTTCCTAAGCAATTAGAAGGATCATGTCTACCCTATTCTCTCCATTGTTCTTACACATGTGTGCATATAAGATCAAAAAGAAATGCATAGAGAATGAAGGAGATAAGGTAAGGGTGTGGTGCCAGGCTAAAGATGAGTCTGGTCACTCAGGATTAGCGAAAAAAATGGTAGAAAAATGGGGATATAATCCTGAATGATGGGTTTGATTCCTGATTTCAAGTTCCTGGATCAAAGCAATGAAGTTCATTAGTAGGCCAAATAAAATAGAGTTAATAACATTTTAGACAAAAGTTTGAGTTCCACAAATTTTTGGTGGGGAGTTTGGTCATGAGTCATTCCGGTTTGCATGCGCTAAATGTCCAAGTGAAATGATCAATGAGAATATAAATAAGTGCAATGCGAAGAGATAATAGTCTGAAATAATCGTGAAGCATAAACAATCCATAAACTGACTCAATAAAAACATCAAAATGACTCAAACAACACCAAAAGAAAAAAAAACATAAGTAGCCTCCCCCAGACTTATCTCACACCGTCTCGGTGTGAAACAAATCCAAGGAAGGGGTAAGTAGCGAATGAAAAAAAAAACTAAATAAAAAGAAAAATAAAATAGAAATGAAAAGGAAAGGAAAGAAAACTACTGAGTTGCTCTGGAACTGCTAGTTCTCTGCCTGGAAGTGGCTCTGGGGTGCCTACCTGCATCTCAAGAAGCATAGTCTGCTCTCCTCTTAGAGTGTTGCTCGCTCTGTCTGGCCTCCTCTCGCGCAAGAGCCGCGCGAGTCTCCTCCTCATCAGAGTCCTCACTCTCAGTCTCCTCGTCATCATCATCTGCAACAGATGCAAGAACAGGTGATGCTCTGCGCCTAATAGCATCCTCACGAACAGACCTGCTAGGGGAACAAGAAATTAACCTCTCTATCCTAGAGAGTCCTTTGGCGAAACGCAGCATAAGAGAACTCGTCCACCGATGACTCTGCACGGTCCAGGCTCTAAACGCCGCAGTAGTAGCAGAAGGACACGATGGCGGGTCAAGCTCGTAGGCACTGAAATCCTTCGAAAACAGCTTCGCGATCTCAGGATCAGTGGGTGCACAGGTGGAGGCATATGAGCCTCATAGTCAGCATCATCAGCAAAACGGTCCCCAGCAGGACCTGAAGAACCCTTCCTGAAAGAAGGGGGCAGGGACAAAGACGCTCCACGGGAGGAAGAAACTCAACTCCTGATGAATCAGCTAAAGAAGTCAAGTTCAGACATGACAGTTCGATGTACAGAGACCTCTACTGGCGGTCCTGAAAGTGATAGATGAACGGTCTCGAGCTATCTAGAGAATGCTTCCAGGGGGGAGCTAGAATGCCATAGTCAAGGATATGGTTCCCATCGAGGAAAGCATAAAGAGGTCGCGGGACGCGATGTATCCTCACCTGCTTGGGGAGCTTGAGCTCCGCTCTATGATGACTAGTGAAATCAAACCTGACAAACCGCATAAGTCAGGTGATAAGAGCACCCGCAGTAAAAGACTTCTTCTCAGAAGCCACCACCTTGAAAAAGGCGAATTTGTCAGCAACCAACACAGCTATGTTCAAATTCGTAGCCTCCACATAACGGATCTGAGGTGCCAAGTCCCATGTATGCAGCAGCCTGGATTGACTTGGCGAAAATGTGCGAGCTATGAACCTTGGCCGCGAGGCGAAGGACAGGACTGCGGATACGCGACTGCTTCGCGCTCTGAGAGACTAATTGCCTAGCAGCAATAAAGTCTCAGAACTCACTGGACCTCGACAAAGTTGGTACCCAAGTACCTCTTCCCTGCGCAAAAAAAACTCTAGCCAAGTCGATGAGGGAGATAGAGTAAAAATGACCCTGCATAATGAAAGAGAATGTGCCTTGTTCAGCCACCAGGTTGTCAGAATCCGGATAGACACGACGTGCAGAGGCTAGAAACTCCCGACACAGCTCGTGATAGACATGCTCCTGAAGCTCCAGTAAGCCTCGGAGTCCTATCATGTCAAAAAGAGCATAGAAATCCTACCTAATACCAAATGCCTCTAGGAGGTCGTTTTCAATGACTTGAGTCATCGGGAAAGTGATGTGTCCTAAGTCCTGCAAAAACTGCAAGTCATATTGGTCCCACTGTTGAGTAACTGTACGGTTGGCAGGATGTGTGAGATCACTCCTCTTGAACCGACGATGTAGAATGGAGCTAGATGGATCTCGGGTCTCAGGAACCTCTCCTATCCTTCGTCTACTCATAACCTGCGAAAATAAACACTAGGAAACCAAATTAGTATCCGAATCAAAACGACACAAACACGAAAATCAATCACTCTAATTCAAAGAGTAATGTTCTTGCGAAAATCAAGAGCATCAACATCAAGATTATGCATCAAACAACTAATCAAAGCAAGAACAATATCAAATACATCCAATTTTTGTTTGCGTTTCAAATCCAAGTGAAAATAATCAATTCATCGCAACTAATCATCAAAACATGTTGTAAGCAATCATAAAAATGCCATAAAAGAATAAAATCATCAATATCCAAGGCAAATCATGAAGAAACATGTATCCTCGCAAAAATCTGGCGTACGAAACGTGAAATCACAAAATCACCAATTCAATCCTTTAAACGCTAAATCTAGGTGCAATCCTACTGCTAAACATCTTAGAACATGTGTATAAGATCATTTAAGTACCAAACATTCATCAAAATCTAAGAAATCAAAGGTTCCAAAATTTCTCCGAAAAATCTGCTAGTAGAGATTGCGGACATATACCTTAGATTTTGAAAAATATGATCAGATAGAAATGTAGAGCACGAAATTCACTTGATTTTAGACTCAAAAACGACTCAGATACGTTAAGATTTGAAAAAAATCGAGTGGAAGAGGTGATTTTTTTGTTTTGGGTAAAAGAGAAGTAATGAACTTACCTGTGTTGGTCGCGTGATATAAGTTGTGTCATCGGGTCAAGGATCGATCGATTCGAGGACAAGGATCAATCGATCCTTGTCCCTTTGTTTTGGCATGAAATTAGACAGGAATCGATCGATCCAGGGACAGGGATCGATCGATCCCTGTCCGTCTGTCTGGGTGGTCATGTTTTCTTCAATAACAAAGCTAAAAAACAAAAAATGTCAAAAGCACAAAAAACCAAAAATCAAAAACGTAAAATACTACTAAACTATCTAAAAATCGAAGAGAAAACTACCTAGTGGGTTGCGTCCCACTCAACACTTGTTTAAAGTTTCGAGTCTGACTGTGATGCGTTCAGACAACAAGTGGATCCTTCAAAAGAATACGCATTCTTTCGTCGAAAGGCTCGTCTGCAATGTATGGCTTAAGTCTCTGGCCATTCACAGTGAATTTCCTCCCATTGTCATTAAGAACAACAGCTCCATATGGTCGCACCTTAGCAATCAAGAATGGTCCCGACCAACGCGATTCGAGCTTTCCTGGAAACAATCGCAAACGTGAGTTAAACAAGAGTACCTGATCTCCTACAACGAATTGGCATGGAATGATCCTCCTATCATGGAATGCTTTGGTCCTCTCCTTGCAGATTCTTGTATTCTCATAAGCATTCAACCATATCTCGTCAATTTCATTGAGTTGAATCATCCGCTTCTAAGTTGCGGGCTTGATGTCGAAGTTCATCAACTTCGTAGCCCAAAGTCCCTGGTACTCGAGTTCAACAGGCAAATGACGTGCCTTCTCATACACCAAATGAAATGGTGTAGTGCCTAATGGTGTATTGTAGGCGGTGCGATATGCCCATAACGCATCATCTAGCCTCATAGCATAATCTTTTCGCGTTTTGCCTACGGTATTTTCCAGGATTCCCTTGATTTCCCTGTTGGAAATCTTAACTTGTCCGCTTGTTTGAGGATGATAAGGTGTGGCTACCTTGTGTCTAACTCCAAGTTTCTTCAGCAAATTCTCAAACAACCTGTTGATAAAATGAGATCCTCCATCACTTATTACCACTCTTGGCACCCCAAAACGAGGGAAAATCACAGATTTAAACATCTTCAGGACAACTTTGGCGTCATTCGAGGGGCTAACCAGCGCCTCAACCAACTTAGAGACATAGTCTACTGCAACCAAAATGTATTGATTTCCATAAGAAGATGGGAAAGGTCCCATGAAATCAATACCCCATACGTAAAAAACCTTTACTTCCAAGATGAAGTTCTGAGGCATCTCATTTCGCTTACTGATGTTGCCTTTTCTCTGGCAAGCATCACTATTAGAGACATAATCATGGGCGTCTTTGAAGAGTGTTGGCCACCAAAAACCTGTCTGCAACTCTTAAGAAACAATTTTGAAAGTAGCAAAATGTCTTGCATATTCAGAACCATGGCAGTGATACATAATACCTTGCACCTCAGACTCCAGAATACACCTGCGGAAACGTCCATCAGCGCATCTCTTGTAGAGAAAAGGATCATCCCAGAAGTAATGTCTGACATCTCTGAGGAACTTTTTCCTGGCATAGCCTGCGAAATTTGGTGGCTCCACATCTGCTCTCAGAAAATTCGCAAAATCTGCAAACCAAGGAATTTCATCGTGAATCTGTTTAATGGCAAAACAATCAACATTATCAGCTTCCACTCGCAAGGCAACCATATAGACATTCTCCTCAGGGAGACTATCATCGAGTGGTGGATCAGCTTCCACTCGCAATTGAGACAAATGGTCTACAACACCATTCTTGATATCACGCTTATCACGAATCTATAAATCAAATTTCTGCAAAAGCAAAATCCATCTCAAAAGTCTCGGTATAGCATCTTTCTTAGATATAAAGTACCTCAAAGCTGCATTATCAGTGTGTACAATGACTTTTGATCCCACTAGCTATTGTCTGAATTTCATGAATTGTAAACCACATCTAGAAACTCCTTCTCCGTAGTCGCATACTTGATCTGAGTGTCATCAAGTATTCTGCTGGCATATTAGATCACATGGAGCTTCTTGTCTTTTCTCTGACCCAACACTGCTCCCGCTGCGTTGTCACTGGCGTCACACGTTAACTCGAAAGGTAAATCCCAATCCGGTGGCTGTACAATTGGAGCGCTAACTAGTGCCTCCTTAATTGTCTGAAAAGCTAACAAACAGTCAGTATCAAAATCAAATTTTACATCCTTACAGAGCAATCGAGTCATGGGTCTGGCTATCTTATAAAAATCCTTGATGAACCGTTTATAGAATCCTGCATGTCCGAGAAAGTTGCGGAAGTCCTTGATACAAGTAGGAGGCTGCAGGCTCGTCATCACCTCTACCTTGGTCTTATCAACTTTGATCTCTCTCTCAATGATTCGATGGCCAAGCACAATCCCATCTTGCACCATAAAATGACATTTCTCCCAATTCAAAACCAAGTGTTTCTCTTCACATCGTTCTAAAACCCTACAAAGGTTAGACAAGCAGTTAGAAAACGTAGAACCATAAATAGAAAAGTCATCCATGAACACTTCCATGATATCTTCGATCAAGTCAGTGAAGATAGACATCATGCTTCGCTGGAAAGTCACAGGTGCATTGCATTAATCTAAATGGCATTCTCTGGTAAGCATATGTCCCACATGGGCATGTGAATGTAATCTTTTCCTGGTCTGCCGGATGGAGGAGAATCTTAAAAAAACCTGAATAGCCATCAAGAAAACAATAATAAGGATGGTTAGCAAGTCTTTCTAGCATTTGATCAATAAAAGGAAGCGGAAAATGATCCTTTCTCATGGCTGAGTAAAACTTCCTGTAATCAATGCACATCCTGTGGCCTGTGATGTAATCAATGCGCATCATGTGGCCTGTGATATTCCTGGTGGGAATGAGCTCATTCTTCTCATTTGTGATGACAGTGATTCCACCTTTCTTTGGTACAACATGTACCGAGCTCACCCATATGCTGTCAGAAATAGGATAGATGACACCTGCACTCAAAAGTTTAAGAATCTCCTTCTTGACAAATTCCATCAACTTAGGATTGAGTCTCCTTTGATGTTCAATGGAAGTCTTCGATTCATCCTCCAAGTGGATCTTATACATGCAGAGATCTAGAGAAATACCTATAATATCATCCAAAGAATATCCCAACGCTTTTCTATACTTCCTTAACTTCGAAAGAAGCAAGATAGTCTCAGCATTGTTCAGATTAGCATTGACAATTACAGGATATGTAGAGTTGAGACCTAAGAAAACATACCTTAGTCCTGCAGGTAGTGATTTGAGATCGACTTTTGGAGCTTTCAGCTCNTCGACTTTTGGAGCTTTCAGCTCGCTCCAATCAGCACTCAAACTCGCCACCAATGATGTAGAAGTCACAGGTGATGGCTCTTCAAGCTTGATAAATGCGACATGCTTCTCAACAGCAGGTGCTGAATCCAACAATTCAATAACCTCAGAAGTACCTGCATCCAAAAACCCATATTCACTTTCAATTTGAG
>OVAN01008356.1:0-18282 GCA_900406275.1 Anastatica hierochuntica | reverse complement strand
TACCATTTTTAAATCTCTTTCTGTATTAGATTATATCCAAAATATGAATCCTGCGCTTTGAAAGTGCGGGTCAAAATCTAGTTCATATTTAAAATGTAAAACTATGAAAATTTTTGACGTTGTTTATATCAATTTAAAATAATATGAGCACGTTCAGAATATACTTAATTCAATTATGCATCTTAAACATCAATTATAAAAATACAAAAATTGATAATGAAATTAAATAACACAAAATCGAAGAATAATTCGCGCGTAACGGGCATGAATTTTCACAAATATATCTAAATTTGTTGAAAATGAATATGACATGTCAAGACTACAAATATATTTCTCCTGCTTTTCCAAGACAACCTCTACTTCATATGGTTTGAGCATAACTGAAGACTGCAAAAACAAACATTTGATCTAACTAACTTCGTTGTCACGAAATTGACACCGCAACTAGAGCTAAGCTAGCATAACAGAATCGTTTGCCTCTAAACAAACCATTCTACTTAATTTTCATTTAGTTTGGTTGTTATTCTTCATAATCCGGCACCGATAGAACTCCACATAATAAGGAGGAAATAAAGCGTCATTTAAATATTTGCTAACAAAGGTAATACTTTAAACACCTAAACCTGATGATTACTGTGGTGATTAAATCATAATAGTTTAAATGACATAAAGTTATCTTCTTAAAGAAGACTGCTTGATTTCCCGTTTATTTTATCGAAGAACCATTTTGTTATCGTTGTAGACTAAATTGTCTTTTCAAATCATTCATTTTAAGATGCCAAATTGTAATATGGATTAAAAAAAATTTCAGCCACATTTAATTTTATTTGATTTTTATTTTGTCAACAGACCACATTTAATTTTATTTTTATCAGAACCACATTTAATTTTAATGTTATGACTACAACAAAAAAACTAAAATAACTATTTAACACACATAAAGATGCATTAGTAAGTAGATAAATTCGAATTTATTAAGACCAAAGAAAATACTATGTTATATTCAAAATTTTAGAGCATTCAAAGTAGATCTTTGTACTAGTTCAAAGTGGAAAATGTTAGCATTCTTCTGAAAAAGGTCCAATTTTATTCCAATATTATAATATCAAGTTCATGTGAAACAATACTTTAATAGAAAGTACATCTTTTCAAAATGCACATCTACAAAGCAAATAAAAATTAAAAAAATTAGAACATTAAATATCATATCTAATTATATAACAAATATTAATTAATTTAATACTTTTCTTAAACATTTAGAAAACCTAGACAATTCAAAATCAAAATTCTATTGCTAGAATATAAAGTAAAAACTCTAATTTATTATAAATATAAACATAGTCACACATGTTTTTAATTATGTCCCAGAAAAGACTGTTGCGAGTTTTTATAGAAATAGATTCGACATTTGATTTTAATTATTAAAAAGATGGACTTTAGTTAGTGGTGTATGAGCTGACTCATGTTTATGTGTTTTAGATGATGATTAAGTACCAAATGGATAAATTTTGAGAGAGAGAGTTTCTAATGAAAGATACTATGAAAAATTCTAAGTCAGTCAAAATGCCTACAAACACAAATAAGAGATATTGTTAGTTTAGATTCAAAATTGAGTAATTATAGAAAAAAATCATCTTTCTTAGGTAAAAAAAAATACAAAAAACAAGATAGACCGCGAAGAGAAGCATTCGACACTCCAAAAAATTTAGAAACTTTAACTATTTTTTTATACTTTTAGTTTTACTTTACACTATGTTTAACAATTACATATATAAAACATAGCAGCTCAATAAATTAGAAAGTAGAAAATATAAAATTTCAATACAATAAAACTAACAATTTTTTTTTAAAACTCAATATTATATCAAAGAAGCCGCGCGTAGCGTGGCGGTAATCTCTAGTCTAACTAATTAAAAGCCACTATCTTTGACTTCTAAAGCTATCATTGTAAGCCTACTCCCAAGATCCCTCTCCTTATGCCACATTAGCTCTCAACGTTCTGCCATTTTCTCCTCCACACACCTTTCCGTTTCAAGAGACGTGATGTCCTTAGATATTGAGAACGGCAAGATGTGTCCTTAATTTTTTATGGGCCTCAAGGTCCAAGTTTTATCTTCTTCTCCACCAACATCGTTGTCCGTCCATTTTCCCCAAGAACGAAACCTAATTCCTACACTCTCCATGCCTCCTCTTCGCCTCCCCAACTCCATCCACTCCTTCACGGTAACTCCCACTATTCGATGAACATATTGCCTCTGCATTTACTCATTTGTCCCTCCACCTCCTAATTCCATGTTGTGATGACGCATGCAACATATATATACCCGAGCCGTCTTCCCTAGGGTATATACACCCATTTTTGCATCACCAGCTCCCTGTTAACCCTTCTACTCGACGCCATTACTAACTACAAATACATAACATTAGTCGTGCTTGACAACATTCCCGGTGTATTTTGTAACGACGAGGTAGCAGTTAGAGTACTTCACTCTTGGGAGGCTCACAACTACAAGAAAGGCAACCTGCTGATGGGACATGAGCTGCTCATAGTTGACTCTCAGGTAAGGTTTCGCGGCGAAAACTGAACTTCTATCTAATTGCAAATTTGTCACAACCTCACTATGTTAATGTGTAAAAAAATTTTTCCCAGTCTACTGTTGTGCAGGGTTTCATTCCAGCGAGCCGGTCGTACGACTTCCTCCATATGATTGACGCTGGCAAAGCTTATGTCATCTAGAGGTTCCTCCTCAAGCCATCGCGTGACCGGTTCAAGGTGGCCGACAACAGAAACACCATCATCTTCATAGGTCAGACTACTGTTGTCGAAGTACTCGATGGTGGGGCTGTGATCCCAAGACAAAGGTTCAGAATTCGGTTGATGGAAGAGTTCTCTGCCATCGTCGACATCGATTTGGACTTCTATGGTAAGGACTGTTCCTTATAGATGTTGAAAACTATTCTCAAATTGTCAACTTCTTATAACTGATGAAACATTAGTTAAATTAGCTCACCTTTGCTAAATATAGTTAGATTGAAATTGTTAGTTGGTTCTCAGTATTCTACAGCAAAAAACTTAAAAAGAAATACCAAAATGAAAATATTTATGTTACAGCAAAGATAAATTACTTCATATAAAACTATAAAAGTTACAGAACTTCCCAAACTATTTGAGTATAAAATTCACATGGTATAGTGAATACAATGTATGAATAATACGTAAAGAACAATATCACTATAGTAAAGAAATCGACATACGCATTAATCTAAAAATAGTCAATATTAACTTCTTCTATATTAAACTGTTAGTATTAACCCAAGCATTTCTCAGTTTCGATTTAAAATTGATTTCAAAACAGATTTTAGAGCTCAATTTAGACAATACAAACGTGTAGAAGAGAAAGGATAATATGTATTGTCAAAACAAATAATAGTTATTATAAAACTTATAGTTAAGTGAGTATAAGTAAGCGAGAGTAATATAAACACATGCTACTTTTTAGTTCTTTGTATTGTGCAGGAAATTCTCTGAAATAATATTATTCTAAGACTTTGTAGTACAGGTTTTGATCATACTCTCTTATTAATTCGCCACCGTGTTACCCGATAGATGTTCTTAGGCAAATTATATTCATAATTGGTGTAGCTGACAGCTTGGATGTAGGGGGCTCTAAGGAATGTGTGTGTACTCAGTTCCGCTAAAAGAGTAATTAAAGTTAGTGACTTGCATTGTTACATTGCTACATTATTGTTTCCATCTTATTTGTTATTTAATAAAACATAATATTCTTAATCTAACAACACACTTTAAAGAACCAGAAATCATTCTGAACCATTGCTGCGAAAGAGTATTTTTTGATGGGTTTAACTCTTTGTCAGGTGTTTGAGAAGTTTACAATTATTTTTCTTTTTCGGTTTTACGGTAACTATTTATTCTTTTTTTTAAATAAGACTTCTTACAAACAAGATACTATACAACCTTTGAAATCTGTACGGACTCATCCAAATTTATAATAAACAAAAATGCACGTATTTTTCTAACATTTGTGTGTCTTCACATCTATATATAAATGTTAGATGGAAAATGTTAATTCATGTATAAGTTTACCAACTTGTTTCACTTCCAACTCGACTCTTCTAACTGCAGCGGGAAAACTATGTGTGCATATCTATAGTCCAATGTCGCCAATCAGGTTCGGTGACGATGGGAGGAGTCAGACAGTAAATCCACTGTCATTCTCCTAATAACAGTCAATAGCAAAACACTTGGATGCACAAACACCAATTTCTACACACTTTGAATACATCAGCAGCAGTAGCTCTACAAAACAATTAACTTTTGTTGTTCCCTTTGCAGGTGTTGTGAGCCTAAAGACTACAACTTCTAGTCGGGTCTTCTTTGACACTAATGTTGCGGAGATAAAAGAGTATTTGGCACGGTAAGCTCATGCCTCATATGTCATATATATCCCTGCCTCACTTACCTTACATGACACAACTTCTATGAATAACAGGGTAGGCGAAGGATGTCCATGTATGCCCACCATCACAACATCCTCCTATGATGTTATGAAGTTGGAGACTACCAACATAGATGAGCTCCACCAATTCCTCCAAACAACAAACCCCCCATGGTAAGACATTAAGCATAATGTTGTAATTCACACTACACAATACCTTTCAAACTATGTGGCAGAAATTGGTAAACTGGTTCATCCCCACCACTTATGCAGACATTCATACAGGCTGGCTTCTATGTCCACGCCACTATATGGGTGTCTCGACAGCCAAAAGTGGAACTATATCTCTTGCAGCACATGCAACACATAACTGGGAAAGAGTGGGTCTTCCCTCTACTGCACCAAGTGCAACAAAAGAAAACAATATTGGACTCACAAAGTAAGACACCATAGTTTGTTTCAATCCTTATTAGATTCCAATGCAACTGTTAACTCCATGCTTCAGTCTCCATATGCAGGTTCAGGTTCGAGATCACTATATGTGACAATGCAGAAGAGATGCGACCTTTGTAATCTTTGAGCCATAAGGTATTAGGATCCTTAGAAAGACAACAATGGATGTTCTCCAGGCAGAAAGAGATGGAGACACAGACCGAAGAATACCATTGTAGGGACCTCATGGAAATTTCAGATCTAGATAGCCAAGTACAATCTCACTACTTCAAGGCAGACTTTCACTGTCACCAACATGACCGAGGAGGCCAAGGCAAATGTGGCAGAGGTCAAGGAAAATGATGGCCCCGACACTGAGGATGTGGAACTTGAGAGTAAGCAGGACGTAAAGAAGCAACGTCTAAGTTATTGAGCCACAACCTCCTCCAAGCTATTCCATCTCACTATCCATTCCACCTTCTGCTGTTGTTTCTTTGCATAGGTGTTCCATCTTATCTGTCCCTTTTGTTTCTTTGCTTTTTTTTTTTCAGAACTAAGTGTCCTTGGCTGTTTCTTTCCTTTAGTTTCTGAAACTTTACTGTTCTTGGTTGTTTCTTTTTGAAAACTCAGTGTGTTTGCGTTTACATCTGTTTCTTACCCAACCAAAAACATATTGGTGAACCACCAAGATATCTGATTATGAACTAAAACCTTCATAAAAGACTGATGCAAAAATAGTGAATGACTAATTTGTAATAAACTTGAAGAAACTTTAATTGGTTCGTGTTTGGTTTTTTAAGCATTCAAGGAAACATAGCTACACAATTTGAAACTGTTAAAACTGGTTCCAAATACATATATTAGGCTTGAGTGTTAAGAATACGTTTGCCTGTAATAATAAGCTTCTTGACTAGTAGTTAACGAGGTCGAAAATATTATGGTCTTCGTGCGCTATATTGCAAAAAAAAATTTCAAACACAAGAATATACAATGACGCTTTATATTTGAACAAAAGGATTCAATATCAAACCAGAAAGCTTTAGCTATAGTTTTTATACATTACTCTGCCAACAATGCAAACTAAACTACGACATCATACCTCTGAAAAAACAAAACAAATCCTATAAAGTTTTACATTAAACCAAGAAGGTATAATAATGTGATTTGTTTTGATTTAATACCTCCACAAAGTTTAAGAAATTAAAATAGTCTCTACCAAAATAAAAGAAAATTAAACATGACAGAAAACATTATACATAACTCTTCAAAAATCTAGCTTACTTAATAAGAATAATGTATATATCACTTACAAGTGAATCAAACCACTATACATTCATTTGATTAATATGTACTTACAAGAGTACAATATGATTTCAGCCAAACAACAAGAAACAACACTATAGTTTCCATAGATAAATGTGAGGAACAAACTAATTGATTTTCATTTGAATAACATTAAACTGATTCCTTAGTTATATATTCGTTCCCAAAGTAAAAAGAGTATCGGTTAACCAATATTATTCCTCCTACAACTACATTTAAAACATAACCATCTCAACTTTAAAGTCCAATTTAATCAGATTGACTTGACCAGTGAAAAAACAGAGACACAAAGCTTAACTTACTACAATTTAAGTTCCACAACAATCAAATAAATGCAAACAAAAAAGTAATAGCCGAAGTAAAAAAAAGAAATAAAACTTATAATACTAAAAGGAACCAACCGACACATTCTAAACCCCCCAAAAAATGGGAGACCCACTTCAAACAACATCATCTTTCTCATACGATATTAAGTATTCAGGAACAAGATTAGACATAGCAATCCATCTCATCATCAAGAGACCTCAAAATCACCAAAAAGACATTGTTATACAAATGGAGTACGCAATGGGCCAATTTCATAAAAATCGTGGTACTCTTAGAAGGGTACTCTACACCTATCTAAGCTACCATCAAATTGAGGAAACTAACAGAAGAATAATGGTGGAAAGTTTTTTTACGCTTTATCAACCAAATGGAAACAACTATAGAAGTTGCATGAGACCCTCTTTCAGATCACAACCACACAAATCGTAAGAATGAAGATTGGGAGGAAAAAATAAACAAACACAAACAAATAATTCATGTTGATTTACTATCATCCCAACTGGAACGTCGCCCAAAACTTCACAAATCTCATCCAAATTGCAGGACGACCACAACTATGCTTAGCCTGTGGGGTGAACAAGTTATAGCTCTCGGACAATTACGGTTGAAGAAGAGACTAAAACGGAAGGTGATGGGGGTGACCTACATCAATCCTAAGTCATACTCAGGTATATAAGGTTTCATTAGAAAACATAAAATACGTGGCAGAACTTGGGTACAGTTGCGCACTCTTGACACTTTTTCACCAGGATCTCTGTTCCTGGAGAAAACGTACGAAACAAAAATCTACTTCGATAGAAGCCTCAACCATATCAAAGAATTCTATAAGAAGGTCTTCGGGAGACACCAAATTCGACTTACCGTTTCACAATAGCCATGCTTGGCAGTGAAGGCAAAAGTAGATTAGTGAGAACTGTTTCAGAATTCGTTACATAGACATCTCCATATATTCATGCTAATTTGATCGTTGTTACGAAACATTAGATCCGCTTCACAATCTTCAAAAAAATGTATAAATGCTCATATTTAAGTAAAAGAGTAAGGAAAAAACCAAAAGAAAACAATATGATGATATAATCACATTCCTCATGTCATGTGCCATTACATGAATTGATACTATTCGTACATTCAAGTTTGTTATCTGAGATATCTATAAACCATAAGTAAATGTCGATTTTAAACCTAATTTTGTTAAAAAATACCACATCGAGACATATGGTAGAAGATTGTAAATATTGGGTCATGTCTAATGAATACAGTATCATCTATCTTATATAATTAAAATACAAATAACTAAAATACAGAAGAGATAAGAAATGTGGGCACATGTCTAATATATAATTAGCATTTGATTTCTAAATAAAATCATCGTTATGGGATCGTGTTAAATAATAAAAAGAATAACGGAGAACAAGCAAGGTTCCTGAAAATAATGGAAAGAAATAGTATAAGAAGAAATCGAAACGATTACGACAAGATTTAAGGGTGACCACTCTTCTACTTTAAACGAAATACATATAGGCTCCGCGTAAATTTTTTAAAAATTTTGTAGAATATTCGTTAATTAATATTTGGCACCAATTCAAAGGATGTGGAAAATAAGTTTGTAATATATACTATAATTAATACGAATTCTCAAAATTGAAGTACATTTAAAAGCCAAAGATACGACTAAACAGACAAGTAAAAAGAAAAACATTCAACCCAACCATTGTTATAAACACAAAACTCAAGAACCAATACAAAGAAGAAAAAAACTAACTCGGACACCATAAGAGATGGCGAGTACGAGTGGACGTAAGGGGAAGCGAACAACCACACCTCCACCCACAACACCAAGTAATCTAAGATATTTACATAAAATTTTCAAATAAAAAACATACGAAATATTTATATTAGGGAAAACAGTAATACCACCTACATACAAAATGATATTGTTAAATACAAAAAGATAATAACCATATAATATCTTCACGAGATCATTGTTTGGAAAGATAATATGATGTTAATATACATATGCTAATTGAAAAGAATAACAATCTCAGTTAATCGTTTAGTTTACAGTACAAAAAAAATGTTTAATAATTTTGGTTATTACATAAGCTACATATAAAAAACTAAATACCAAATACTAAAATAACGGATAGATTCGGATTTTAAGAATAGTAATTGCAAAAATTATAGTATCCAAAGAGTTGGACATGTGATTATTTGGGTCGTTTTTCGGTTATTCCAATTTAGATTTACAAATTTGTCGTATTTTTCTCCATATCTTTAACATACTTTGATTTAAACTAGTAAATTAACAGTACAAGTGAACGAGATATATCAACACAATATATTAGCGATAACTATTGTCAGATATAAAAAAATAGAATACAAAAGTAGTTAATAAATACACTCATTTAGAAAATTATCTAAACAACACCAATCGGAAAAATCTAGAAACAAACCAATTTTGCAGAAACAAAAAATATATTTCTAAAAGAAAACGATTTTCATAATATCGTGTCGTTCAAATAAAATAACAACAACTATATATAGTTTCACCACACAAATGATGAACAGAAAATGTAATAAAAATATGTTAGAGACAATATAGGGCTCACATGATAAATCACAGTCTAAACCAATTCAATCATATATGAGTATACTATAACGAACAACGATTATTACGACCAAATGATCGTCATCCAAAAATGAGAGAAAGTACTAATATTAGTTAGATATGCTTCGAATGGGTAATTAGAACATAAATATAATATAACCATTATCTGCTATGTAATTATAATGTAAAATTTAGCCGACGTCTTCCAAATTTCATGAAAAAGTTAAAAATCAAAACAAAATGAACAAAACAAACTTACATTTCTCTGACCAAAAAATTCTGAGATTACTAATATGAGTTAATTTGCTAAAAAAATGGATGGATGATTAATTAAGTTTATTGGAATGGAAAAAAATATAAAAATATTAATTAGGGGCAATTTTACAAAAACCACCAATTGTTTTTACCAAAAAGAGGGGTCCAAAAATGTAATTTGTATTTATTTGTATTTTGGGAGATTTGAAAATTAAATAATGGAAGATTTTGATATAGATCTTCATATACTTTCCCAAACCAAAGGTAAAGCTTGAACCAAGTACTCCCATACTTTCTCAAACCAATCTCCAGTCATGAAAAACTTTATGTGGCACTTTCAAAAGTCAGAACAACATAAGGGCTACCCATATTACAAGGAAACGAGGAACCAAAAGAGAGCGTGAAGAATATCGTATACAAAGAAATTTATTACGGACTGCTGAGAAGATGAAGTATGCAATACTATATCCATAAATATAAATTATTGCAGTGAAACAAAATAATATAACATGCCATGCATGTTACATATGAAACTAAACATATGTATATATCTAAAATGCACAACCTACATGGTAGAAAAACAACAAAACAAAAATGTTATATATCTGAAACTAAAAGAACATTCACTACCATTTATAGATTACCAAAGACACAATCTACAATGGCGAGAACGATATCCTTACTACGTGGAAAAACACATGAAGTCTTCTTGAGAAGAAGATATGGGAACCAACAAGCATCCCACGCTAGAGGGGGATCTTTTCTTCGAAAATTTTTGCGTTCATGTGGTTTACTATTAAAACGAAGCATATTGAACATCTTTTAAATTTTATGAACCTTCACATTTGGTAGAACATCCATATTCAAATTACCTTACTTTAAAATATAAAACACCTTGTATAGAAATGTAAAATAATAAACACCACGCATAAAAACAACATTATCAAACTGCAACTCAAAATTGCTAAACAACCAAAAACACAACCACAAATCCGCGCGTAGAGCGGGATTTCCCCTAATGATTAAGAAAAGTCAAACATATGTTTTGTTGTTTATGATTGTCATAAACCAAAGATCACGTGATGCTGTGTAAATATAGATTTGAGCCAAAAATCTGATGCTTTGTGGATTTTGACCAAAAAGAGAAAAAAATGGATTTGGTCCTTTTTAATATTTTTAATTGATGTTTAATTTGATTAATATTTAACTTGTTAAGATCAATTATATATAAATAGCGATTAATTTTAATTTGATTAAAAATATTTAGTTATTTATAATCCAATTTAACATGAATATTAGATATCATGAGTTATATTTTGTTGATTTATGTTTGATATGCTTTTAAATATGAAATTGGATAATAAAATTTTAAAAAATTAAATTTTTTTTGGTTATGGAGAAAACCAAATGGTTCTTATTTTAGGGAAACTACTGGTTTTTGGTTTGATTAATTTACAGAAATACACTTAAAATGAAAAGAAATTTTACATTTACACCTGTCTTTTAATGGTTTTCAAATATACACCTCAAATATTAGGGTTTAGGGTTTAAGGTTTAGTGATTAGGGTTTAGGGTTTAGCTATTACGGTTTAAAGTTTAGGAATTATGGTTTAGGGTTTCTTTTAGTCTAGGGATATAATGGTCTTTTTCATTAAAAAGGGAGGTGTAAAAATAAAATTTTTTCAAACAGGGATATTTTTGAAAAACAGACAATACAAAGGTGTATTTTTGTAAGTCTCCCTTTTGGTTTTGGTGAAAATGATTCATTAGATATTTTCTTGTGGAATTTTAAAAAATTTCTTGTAATTTTAATCTTTTAATTATAATCCTAATTTGATTAGGATATTAAAGTCAATTAATATTAATCATATAAATAATTTTTGATTTTAATTTGATTAAAATTAATTTAATTATTTATAATCCAATTCACTATAGATTTTAGATACATATTAATTATAATTTTCTTAAATAATATCAAATATTTTGATGTCTTCCCAATCTTGTCAACTGTCAATGCTTGTTTCGTTGTGTGATGGGCCTGCCAAGCAGGATGTCTGCAATTACATGAGTAATACATATGGTAATGATTACCGTATGAAAAGAGACTGGTTTCACTTGACTAGGCATCAAAACAGTTTTGAGCTTAGAGACATAGGGTTGGATTAGACATAATATGTCATCCACGATCAAAAGTTTATTTAATACAATTAACAATGAGGTTGCTTAACTTAATAGCTTGCATTTGGGCGATGAGCCAAAACTCACTCAAATTCGTGTGAAATATGGATTTTGGTTCATTATACTCAGTTTGAGGAAAAGTTGTTTTGAGTGTAATGAGAGTGTTCTTAATTATTGATAATGCTTAAAAATTCATGAGCAACAGTTTAAACTTTCTTGTTTTTTTCTGACAGTTATGTAAAATTCCGACAATGCTTTTTCACTTCGATACGTACTTGAGAAGGAAAGACTCAACGGATCAAATTTAGTTGAATGGTACCGCAACCTAAGAATTGTTCTCAAACAGGAAAAGAAGGAACATGTCCTAGAAAAGGAACTTTCTGAAAAGCCTAAGTCAAATATTTCTCATGCAGAAAGGAATGCTTAGGATAAGCATATCAGTAATAGGGTTTATGTGTGTTTTCTTATGTTGGCTACAATGAACTAAGACTTGCAAAAGTAGTATGAGAACATGGAGTCACCGTTAGACATGATAGCTAGCCTGAAAGGGATGTTTCAAGAACAAGCATGAACTGAGAGATATAAAATTATTAAGTCTCTCATTGAATGGAAGTTGTCAAATGACAATCTAGTTAGCCCATATGTCATGAAAATGATAGGTAATATCGATAACTTGGTAAAAGTGGATTGCCCTATAAGCCAAGAGTTGACTACTGACATAATCATGCAATCATTGTCATCAAGTTATGATCAGTTTGTTATGAACTATAACATGAACAACTTGACAAAGACTCTGAATGAATTGCATGTGATGCTTAAGACTTGTGAGCTATACATCAAGAAGGAAAATCCTAATGTCCTGATGGTACAAAAGGGTAAGAAGGTTAAGAAACATGGTAAAGACAAAGGATATGGTAAGATAAGTTGGATTGAGAATCCTGACAAGTCTGGATATTTTCAAAAGATCTAAGCTTGGTTCTTCGGGATATGACAAGTGCCATTATTGTAATGGTACTGAGTATTTGGAAGAGAAACTGCAAGAAGTACTTGGAGGAGCTGAAAAAGAAGAGTTTTGAGTCTTCTTCTCCAGATAAAATATTATAGAAGTAAATGCTACTAAGTTTAATTCTACTATTTGAGTATTGGATACCAGTTGTGGTACTCACATTTATGAAATTGTGTAGAACCCCAACAAAAGTAGAGCTTTGGAGAAAGGATAAAATGAACATACTAAGGAATTGAGCAAGAGATGTTGGATTAGATATAAGAATATTTTATTTTTCCCATAGAACTAACTTTAGAATTAAAGCATTTTCTTTATTATTTATTGTTAGCGAGACTATTATTTTCTTTATATTTTGATTTAGAAGAATTTGATATTTAAATAAAACAAGTTTTAATTTATTGTGATAAATAATTTATGATAGTCTCATTAAAGAATGAGATTTATGTTCTCAGCCAGAGTTTGTTCATCTATAATATTTAAACAAAGATTTTAAGTCTTATAACTGAAATCTAACGTTCACGTTGGCGTTGTCATTTGAATCGTGTAAATGAGACATTTGAAAAGTTCATAGCGATGGATTTTTTACACTCATTTGATTTAGAATCTAATGAATTATGTGCTCTTAGTTTTCTGGAAAAAATGAGTAACACTTAATTACTAAAACCAGTGAAAGAGCTAGTGATTTGTCAGATCTTATAAATATAGATATATGAGAACTAATGATTTCAAACGTTAAAGAAAGTTACTACTTCATTAATGGTTATGTTTATATGATAATTCATTTACCTAGTCCATTGAAGTGTTCAAAGAATTCAACGATGAAGCAAAGAACCAATTGTTTGTTACTTGAGCAAATTATTTTCTGTAAAAATATAATTTATAAAGGTCTAGTGGGAGTAAGAGTTTACGGTTTCCTAATAAACATCTTGAGTGATCTAAGTATGAAAGTCATATTAGATTCTTAAAGATATGATCTTGGGTTTAGTGGGAGCTTTGTTTCCAGAATTGATGTTCAGGTAAACATAGATTTATCTAGGTTTTTTCTTTTCCGTATAAGTGATGTTTTGAACTTTCGATGATAAATTTTGATGTTTTTTGTTCTTTTGACTATTTATATTATGCAGTATATTTTTTATTGTTTGAATTAGTTTTAGCTAATGATGTTTTTATATTAAGAGGTAAATTGTATAAAAGTTTGTAATTTCTTAATCTGTTTGATAACAACCTTAAACATCAACTAAAATAAAACAGAGAGAGTATCAAACTTTGGAATTAAAATTAGGAGCTCATATTATGTTTTTAAGAATATTGATCATAAGTAAAGCTTATCAAATAGAAAAGGCTTCAAATTACTCAATTAGTGGCTCATATTATTGAAACTATGGTTAGTACACATAGTTGGCAAAATGTTTTGCTATCTAGGATGTTTAATTCTCCTCCTATTTCCACTTAGGATGCATTATCCACAATTCCCAGAAGTTATTGTGTTCGTAATGACTATAAACAAGAGTCAAAGACAATCGTTGAAGAAGGTCAGTTTATATATGTCAAACATACTTTCTTGCATGGTGAGCTTTATATTAAGTTTCGATAATTCGATCAAGATTTGGTTTAAAGATTCTAATCACAAACAAAGATGGAAAACCTCATAGGGCAACTACAACTGTTGTGTATTAAAACATTTTATTATCTTTGTTTTTCTTTTTACTTCAATTTTTTACCCTTACACAATGTTAATTTGATTTATACTTTTGAATCATTAAAAAATACCATATCTAAATACTCAAACCATAGAACAAAGTATACACTTAAACATCAGATCTTAATTACTCTCAATAGATTAAAATTAAAATAAAATCTCTCATTCAGTCGTGACTATAACGTATCAACGAGCATTGGCAAAGTCTAAACAATGGTTCTAATCGGTGACAATCATACGGCAAAGCATCACGATCCAACTAGAGTGTATGTTACTTCATTTTCTACTTAATCACATAAACTTTTCATGGAACAAAGCTCTCTGTCATATCACATTTTTCTTCTTCTTCATCTTATACTAAATCACATAATCTCTTCTTCTTCACCTTTCAGCTTGATTCGTCTCTACCACGTCCAAAATGCCAGCTTAGCAAGTTGTTCCTAGTACTCTCCATGGTTTTGTAATTACCCTCCTTGCCCAATAAATTTGTCTTCAAGCTTGAAGATAAAGCTGCTGCAAACTCACTACAATCTACACCATGTTATAGTCTTTGTCTCTTTTCATCATTTTGTAACAACATGTTTTACAAATTGTTTCTCTCCATCATATCATATAGCTAGCTCAATAAGAAGCACAAGCAATATGCGGTAGATTGGAGAACTTTGACCATGAACAACAAGTTGTGATAGCAGTAATAAATGATATAGTTTGGTGTTTCTTTAGCGGTGCAAAACACCTAATCTAGTAGTCTCACAATGTTACTTGTTACTCTTATTGTCTTTTTCTTGTAATAGTAGTCATTCTTCTTCTTTGAGTCCTTGGGTCTTTTTTTTTAATAAAAACATATTGTATCCTATAGCCATGACCGCATAAGTTTAATGAGTATAATGAAGACATGATCTATGTATCTCTTATCTTTATCTTGGTTATGAACTTGAACATCCAAGATTTCAAGAGTTTTCTCTTCGTGCATAAACACAAAAGATTGAATATATATTTTTAGTTGCTGTTTTTTTCTTCATCGCATAAACCAAACCAACACTATCAACAATAAAACTTGTTCAGACATATAATATGATGTCTGGCAGACCACTATGAATAAAAAACTAAGGCCCCAAATGTTTGCAGTTTTAAAAAAATGGTTTTCGGATTTTAGATTTTGGATTTTGGTTTATGAGTTTTTGTTTTTGATTATGATGTAGATTTTGTTTTTCAAAAACTCATGATAATTGGTTTTTGGATTATATATCTGTACAAAACACAAAATTTTCTCAAAATCTAGCTTTCCTATAATTTTCTCAAAATCATGATATATTCTTATCTAAAAAATATGGAAAAATAAATTTTAGTTAATTTTAAATTCATGACATTAATTAAATTTTAAATAAACGTATACTTAAAAAAGTCAGTCATTTATTTGTGTACGAATTTGCAATATTTCCAGTTATTAGTATATCCATCAAAATTAATGTGTATACGAGGGAATAAAACTAATTCTCTTTAAAAAGTTGAAGTATCGTCTTCCTCCATACATTTTAGTACGAAGAAATGAGGTATTCCTCTAATTTTTATTTTTGATTATAATTAGTTATTACTCATGGTGATTTTAAACATAAAATCCATGTAAATAGATTCTTTTTTGTTTTAAAATTCATTTGATCTAAGAAATAATTTGTTAAACCGTGTTCACAGCTACCATTATACAGATCTCTGTGGATAAAATTTTGAAAAAGTTTTTTTAGAATTTTTTTTTAAAGAAAATGATCAATGATTTCAAAACTAATTTGCGAACCATCTTATTTTTTATATCTTATACTCAAAAACTCATTTTTCTCGTCTCGACCATCGAGATATCGATTTCAACATGAAAATCTTTGAAACTATCAAGTTTTTCTAAAACTTTTATTTTCAGGTCATATATATGATATTAATATTTTCAAAATCGAAAAAAAGATAAAACCAAACGAAAAAATAATAATGCAGAGTACGCCGCTTCTACAACTAGGGTTTCTTAACTATGAAATGAAAGATTTTGTGTACATTTACATTTTTAATCTTTATTTAAATTAAAAAAAGAAAAATATATATTGGATTAGACTTACCAATATCATGTTTTAAATTACATGTCAATCATATTTTAGAAAGAATAATATACGTTTTGCAAGTTTCAATTCAAATTATGATATTAAAATAATAATAACACAAAGATCAGATGTACAGATCTTCCAATTATTTGATTACAATCTATGCATATTTTGCAAATATTTACGAGGGTTAATTAGCTTAATAGTCGTACAAAAAACATTATTTAAGTTTTTGGAAATTTTAAATAATTATAATAGTGGAGAGATTTTACAAAAGTATCACATTTTGTGAATAAACAAAAATGTTTAAAAAATTGAAAGGTAAGAGTGATATTTAACTTTTTTGATGAATTGAAACGTAAATAATATTTTTTGTTTGGTTATTCATTACAAGTTTCCCATTTACTAACTAACTTAACAAATTTCATTTTTTCATTATACATAAGCAGCAAGTACTTGGACAAGGAGAAAGAATCTCCAAGCAACGGAAAAGCACTAAGACCATCTCCACTGGTTAGATACTACTTGAGTATCTAAAACAATTTTTTAACTAAAAATTAATTCGCGGCTCCCACAAATTATCTAAAATTACACACAACTCTTCTAAATACAATATCCAAAAGTATCTAAAATTAGATACAATTTTTAACTTTTTGGATATTTTTGATTTTAATAATAAGATAGACACTCCAATGAATGGATACTCATTTAGAAACCCATTAGAGGTGCTCTAAGCCTGGATCTAAATCACTATGGGCCTCGCATCCTAGGTGTCGTTTCGTTCTTGGATTCGTTTCGTAGAACGAGCCATGTACTCACGCCGTTTCCAAACCTCAATCTCACGCCGGACTCTCAAGCCTCCACCGCCGGTAGCACAGCCGGAGTCACCAGACGACGATTAGCTCGAAAATTAGAGGTGAAGGAGGAACCAGTTGACGAACCAAGCAAGAGCATCTCTCTCCATGGACGTTTATCTGATTCTGATATTACCCTTCCTCCTCCGCCTCCACCTTCCTCCGTTCCAACCGTCGATAACAATCTCTACGCCGAGTTTAATTGTTTGGTCGAAGCGCCACTAGAATTTGATGATAATTGCGTTTCCAGCTATGTTCGTTCGCCTCATCCACCACAGAGATTCCAGAGACCACATGAGCTCGCGAGGGTTACTAATATAGGGCACGACCAACTAAAACAACACTACTGAAAAATACTGAAACGAACCCGAATGATCTACGATTCTCTCCGGATTTATCTCACGACGGCGGAGATGAAGCGTCCCGACATCAAGGCTTCGTATATGATGAGAAATCGTGGGTTGTGGCTGAACTAGGAAAAACACATCGTTGGTTCCATCCCTGGTGTTGAAATCGGAGACCTTTTCTTTCACCGCATGGAAATGTGTGTGGTTGGCTTACATGGTCAGTCACAAGGTGGAATTGACTACTTAACCGCTGATCGGAGCTCCAATGGCCAACCTGATGCAATACAAGATGCTCAAGAGGCTGAACTGGATCTAAGTGATAGTGAAGATGAGGAGAACATGGACAATGGGCTGGAAAAATCGACTAAAGAGTTAGAAGAAGGATCCGATCCCTTTATTCTATCTAACGGACCAGTTACAAGATCTCAGACAAAGAAGCTTCAAGACCAAATTTATTTATTGGTTTATTCTGAACCAAATCAGATTGAAGATCAAGAAGCAAACCAGAAGTTAACCAAGTTTTATAATTATGCCGAATTTGGCTTTGTTTAATCGAAACATATAAGGCTTTTATTTGGGTTTTTAGAATTAGGTTTTTATTTTAATTTGGGTCTGAAATTAAGCACAATTTTTAGGAGGTTTTGCCGAAAATTCCTTTGCCCTTTGGGAGAGAATTTTCGACAAACTAGGTTAGTTTTAGGGTTTTCTTTTT
>OVAN01008355.1:3386-18283 GCA_900406275.1 Anastatica hierochuntica | reverse complement strand
ACACCTCTCGGGCGAGAAATGCATACAAGTCTAGATCTTAGTTAGCTACTCATAAACCTAGCATTAAGCACTCTAAATCATTAGGAAAATTAAAATTAGCTATCCCATATCACAACCTAATCTAATCTAAACATCCTTGGTTCCATCAAAAAGACTACTCACACAACATAAAGAAGAAAAAGAAAAGAGATGAAGATAAAGAGATAAATTTCATAGCTAAAGATAGATGTTTGATCCAAGATCCAAACTTAAAAGAGAGAGAAAATACAATATTTTTTGAAGGAGAAAAGTTATAGAACTGTTGGATAAAAAGAAGGATAAAGGATGGATATATAAAAATAGGTTAAAGCGGTATTTATAGGTGGAGAAAGGTCATTTTCGGGTAAAGGTAACCAGCCATCAACCTGGGAGGTCGATGGGAGCTTGCCTAAGGTCGATGGGAGCTTCCCTTTAGCAGCAAGAGTGTTGTTTGCTAGAAAGGTGACCAGCCATCAACCTTAGGTAGCCAGCCATCGGCCTTGAGGTCGATGGGAGCTTCTCTTTAGCAGTTTTTGTGGCTTCTTGCTCCTTTTTGATGCCTTGTTGATCCCCACTTTTTCCCATTGCTTCTAGCCTTTAAATCCTTTTGATTCTTGGTCCTTTTAGCTTTTAGAATCCATATCTCAAGCTCTCAAATTGATCTCCAAAGTTGCACCTACAAATGCAAAGAAAATGATATGCATATTCAATATGTTCTTAAACTAGACTCTAGACTCAAACTAATGCATTCTAAGACTTATATGCAATATTTACAACCTAAATGCATCTAAAACGTAAAAGAAATGGGTTCTAAAATGCATAAAAACCTATGCACATCAAAAATCATTGGTTTGATCCAATTTAGTAGCTAGGTAATTGTGTAACAAGAGAAATCAACAAGAAATCAACCTCACAACTATGGAATCAATGCTTGAACTACTACCACTCTCATGGCTAAAAGTCATATTTGCAAGCTAACATATTTCCCTCAACTCTTGTTTGTTGTAATCATTTAGCAAGCAATCATTAAGAATCATTCCAATTTTTCACCAAACTCCCTAGTTATCAACACTTGTTGGCTAAGCTAAGTTTGGAATACTTTAGGCTCTTCTAGGCATTTCATCGAACACCTCTCAAGCGTGAAATGTAGACATGTCAAGATCTAGTTTTTATCCTAGATCTAGCATTAAGAACACCTAAACCATAGAGATCTATGTCCTATCTTTCACTAAACACCATTCTCTAACCACAAATCATCTCAAATCTACCATCCCCAAAATCCAAAAAAAGACAACTCACCATCATGTGCGAGAAAGAGATGAGAAACATAAGCATGATTAAATAGAAAAAAGATTTGAGATAACAAAAAATCAAAGAGAGACTCTTGATCTTAAAGATCAAGAGAATCAACTTAGAACATAAAGAAAAGTATTGCAAAAGTTGATAAAAGAGTAGAAGATATGTTCTTGGAGGCTAAGAGGGGGTATTTATACTAAAAGGGGAAGTGTGGGTGCCCTAAAAGGGTTTTTCTCATCAAGGTGCGCAGTCGTCGACCTAGTGTGAGCTACCATCGACCTACAGGTTGACAATAGCTTATCTTGGGCACCAGAGCTCCCAAGTTAGTTTGTTGTCGACCCAAAGTGGGCTACTGTCGTCATGTAGGTCGATGGTAGCTCACTTTGGTAGCTTGTGGCTTCTTCTTTCATCCTTTGAGTGATCTAATTGATCTCATCTTCTCCCATAGCATTTGGCTCCTTCTTTCCTTGATTCTTTAACTCTAAATCCACTTTGAATCCATCTCTAGAGCCTCCATAAATCCATCTCAAAGTTGTACCTACAAATGCAAAGAAATGATATACAAATTCAATATGATCCTAAACTAGACTCTAGACTCAAACTTATGGATTCTAAGAATTTTATGCAATATTTACAACCTAAATGTTGATGAAAATAAGCTAAAATGCACCAAAATGTGCAAGAAAATATGTACACATCATGAGGTCATGTGGGGGATCTTAAGGAGAATGTTCTGACTATATCAAGATCTCCCAAAGGTGTAAAGGTCCATTTGTTTTCAAACTTCTTTTGCCTTTGGCTTAATATGCGTTTCCTTTTCTTGAGGGCAAGCAAAGATTCAAGTCTGGGGAATTGATGTATTCATATCTTATGGGTTTTTTACTTACGTCTTATTCGAGAAAATGGTGTTTTAATATGTATTTGGTTCTTTTTGGAGTCATTTTGTGTTCTTTTTAATTTTTAGGATATAGGTTTGATGCGCGGAAAAGAACGCATACAAATGTAATTTGAGAAGTTTTAAGTGAGCATTGTTGAAGATTTCGTATACTAGGACAGGCTGACAAGGATCGACCGATCCTTTTCGCGGATCGAATGATCCGTGTCGTGATGCATATCAACTTGAATCGAACCAGAATCGAATATCGAAGACCCAAAATACATTTTTAGACATCCAGACTCGTGTGTTTCATTTTATTATGTTATTTTCTCAGAATTTGAGGAAACATTGAGCTTTGAGAACCATAGGGAGACAAATTCAACAACATACTCGATTGAGAAGAATTTTGAACCATTTTCTTGTTTTTTTTGTTCAATACAATATGTCTTTCTCTATTTCATCTTGTGTTATTCTGATTTCCATGAGTGAGTAGTTTCATTAGTTGGGTTTAGGGATCTCACAAAGGGTTTTCATGATCAGTAATTGTTAGGTTGTTAGATTGAGGAATTATCAATTGAATCTTCGTTTAACACTGTTCTTAAATCTGTAATCGGCCTGATCAACTAGTTTCTGAATTTTAGGTTTTTTCACGCACCGAAAGTGTTCGATGAAATGTTTGAATGAATGTTAAATGAGCAAATTGTCTTAGACCAACGAAAGTTGATGCCTAAGCAATTTGTGAACTTATCAAACCTTTTATAATGCAAGTTTAGGATTCAAAACTCAATGGAAGTTAGTGTCTAGGATCCTATTACAGAGTGAATTAGCGCTACAGAAGTAGGTTTGTTCAAACATAGTGGTTTGAGTTCGAGATGGTTCATAAACATTTCCTCAACAACAAATCTTCAATCATGATGAAATGAATTCCCTGAGATTACCATGTGCCCAACGCTTTCTTCAATAGCTTGCAACCATTTGCTTTATTTCTTGCTTTTGTTTGCTTTAATTTTGATAGTAACATCTCCGCCAACCTTTTCCTTTTTGTCTTATCCCACATTTCCATTGCTTTTCGTTGATCACTGGTCTCTGCAAATTTGATCCAAAACAACTACGATTTACATATTTCTTCACTTTCAGTTGTTTATTCGAGTGAAAATCTGACCTATAACAGGTTATGCCAATTAATATATTTTCCCTTTTCCAGATGGTGTTGGTCCTTAGTTGATGTAGCGGCATTTTGCCTGTGTATAGAGGAAGCCTTTGCTGACATTTATCTTTAGCAGTACGTCCACGAACCTTTAGAACGGGGAGGAGGGAAAGATTTATTTTTCTCCAACAATTTTCTCCTTAAGCCGCAATCTCACATAGTGGGGTCGTACGTTAACTTTGCTACGCCTTTAGTCAATTTCTATCTCTGAAGTTATTTCCTTGGCACTTGACACTGCCTCTGAGAGTAAATATTTTGAGCATTAATGTGTTGTTTCCTTGGTCGAAGTTATGATGCTAGATTCAGGAGATCAATGATTGGATTCGATAGTGGGGCCCACATCTAATCAAATTCAAGTGTGGCCTCGAAAATTGCATAGGGACCGTTATAATTTCTTTAGTCTATTCCTCTCTTTGTTGCTGAATTACTAGAATCGCCCCTATATTCATCACCCTCGTTCTCCGCCATTTCTCAGTTCTTTGCTTTTAGCTGCCACGAACTTGCTTCTCTCTACCACAACATAAGCAGGTACAAATATTCCCGTCCTCTTTCAAAAAATCATTGCTTAGGGTTATGATAGCTTTTCTTCTCCTTGACTTAAAGACCTTTACTTTTTCGATTTCTATCGTTAGGTTATTTAGATGGAAGATTAACTACTTGTACCTCCCCCCCCCCACTACCCTCGGTGGATGGTAGAGTTAGGCAGAGGCATCAACGCGATCCGGACAATGGATTAACCAGTTAATCCTCTATGGTTAGATTGTCTTAGAACCATCCACGCTCTGACCAACTTTTGAGACGCTATCTCAATTTTTTAACAGTTTGCGCGTTCATTTGATTTTTAGACAAGTTTTTAGTTAAAAATAAATTAGCATAGATTAACTTCAAGGATTCCAATACAATAACAATTTTCTATAAGCTAACAATTAGCAATAAGCTATTACATTCCATTAAACCTACTACCCTTAAACATTAGTAAAACAAATCCACCCATCCTTCCTTTCTAGCCTTGTCCCACATGCTGCTCAACCAGATAAGCCATATCGACCAGAATCAGAACCTACATTCAAATCGAATGCATCAGCAAAAAATTGTCAAGTAAGATTGGTCATCCCGTCCCACCAACTATACATAGAATCAATCAATTAATCAGTTCACAATCAGTTCATTCAGTTAAGTTCAAATTTACACTTAGTTCCAGCTTTAATCATGCAAATCCGGTCAACGGTATTAGTGGAATCCATTGAACTCAACCAATAGCCCTTATTATCAGTTAACTTGGCCACTGGCCATATATTTAGTGAACACTTGGCCATCGACCATCAGATAAGAATTCATGGCCAATCGGTCTTCACAAAAACCTATGAATGGCTACAGTCATGAACTCACCTTAGCCTTAGGAATTGATTAATCAGTTTGTTTCTGACACCTCTTGATGCCTTAGCAGTCGGTTTTCTTCACCGACTCTCTCAGATTAGCTAACATGCACGATCGGATCAATCTCTCGGTTCAGTCGGACGACGACTTAGTGAACAATCTCTCTCTTTCTCTCAACCAAATCTCTCTGAAATGCACATTCTTTTTGAGTTCTTCTGGTTTTGTGGAGAATAAGACATTATGATGTGATTCTCATGAGGAGAAAACACAATTGAAAGATCACCATTCCATTTGAACAACCGAAACTTCACCGAACAATCTCTTCAAACCAAATTGGAGCTAACAACGATATGTCTTCATTCAAACAAGCGTATCTTTCAAACAAGAAAGAGTTAAGCCACAAGACAATATTCTTTAGAAATCTAACTCAGCAGAGCTTCTTTTGGAGGTGGAATCAAGTTCATATCTGTTCGGAATCACACCCAGTTTATTTTACAATCCAGTTGACCAGTTTCAAACCCGTCATCACAAATGGGATAGAGATCTTGTTGCCACATATCAACTCAGCAATCCTTTCAACAAAAAAATCAGTTGGATAACTACATTGGTCCCTCATTGTTCCAAAAAGCTCAAGAAAAAAAGAAATGACCATCAAAATCTCAAGATATCAATTATCTTCCAAAACCGGTCAATTTGAGTTATTTCATGGAAACGCCTACATTAGCATTAGATGAAAGCTTGGAAAAGCTATTGGGGATGTTTGCCATCAAGTCCAACATCTTTCCATTATCTTACAAGCCCAAGAAGAGCACAATATCATCTCTAAAATTCCCATCTTTCAAAAGTGATGAAAATAAGAAGAAGAGATCCTCCCAACCACCAAGAGTTAATGCAAATGAGCTTCTCTCTCTTACATGCAAGGAAGAAGCAATTCCAATGGATCTCTATCTCCTCCATGCACTGCTTTTATTTAATTTATATGCTTTTAATTATTTAGGTTTGGTTGCTAGTTAAATTTCCTATATATATTTGTAATCTTCATTTGAAGAGATTATCAAACTTTTAAATCAAAACCTTTCTCAAATTGTTTGATCTTGCATGATGTGTAATATTCATGCTTCTTGAATTAGCTTTGGTGTGTCATATCCGCAACTAGTTTGAGTCCGAAATTCTTAGAGAAATTCCATATTTCTAGGAAGTTTCACTCGATCCATTGTTCTTCCGTTCGTTTTCCCGAAACCGTACGCCTTTCCGATCATCACCATCGTCAAATCAATCCTGAAGTCTTCCGTGCAGCCACTTAACCTTAACACCACAAAGTGAATCCTTACGAAAATGATCCAACTCGCCGAGGATTTCATCATTTGGTATCAGAGCCGCTTCGTGTAAAGAGTGTATCGATTCCATCTTTAATCATGTCTACATCAATAGAAGATAAACTCAGCAGCAAAGACAAGCTTTTGGTTGAAGCTATTACAAAGTCATTTGCCACCCAACTAGATTCTTTTTTTCAAAAGCTTCACCCAATTTACAAGCAGCACCAGCAAGATTTGAAGGCAATTAAAAGAAAAACATAACAGCACCAACCGGTCTTATCATCAAAGAGAAACCTTCAAACGGGAAGTTGTAAAAGAAGAAGCTAAAAAAGTTGTTGTGCGACCTGAATGTGAAGAAAAGCCCAAGATTCAAAGTGTTGAGAATTCTATGGTAAAAATGCAAGAGGAGGTAATTCTGCATTCTGGTCACAAAGAAGAAACACAACACGAGGGAAAAACCAAAGACATTTTTGAATATGCCTCTACACTTCCGCAAAGAAACAAGTTCATCAATTTGGAGGATGCAAATTTTGTTCTAAACACATGGGTACATCAAAAGGAACATGTTGATTTTGTCGTTGGAGAATTGGCATCTCGAAATTCAGTTGGCCAAGCAAGATATGAACTTCGTGAAGTCATTCAACCAAACGATGAAAGAAAATTTCAGGTTTTCAGCCCATTAAGTGGAGTCAAGGAGAAAATCCGGAAGAAGTTCATACTAAAGGAGTTTGATGCTGATGAAGGTGTCCAAAGAAAATCTAAAATTTAGTCATGTTTTACTACATTTAGGTTGTAAATAATGCATTTAATCACTAGAATTCTTGTATTTTTAGGAGTTGAGTCTAGGTTTAGGATTTTGTTGCATTTGCATACATCTTCTTGCATTTGTAGGTGCATCTTTGGAGAGGTTCAACAGGGACATTTATGGATGGACTATGGGTGAAATTGTGGCCAAGAATCAAGAGAAAGAAAGGGCTAAATGCACATGGTGAAGCTGGAGGCAAAGGAGCAAGCATTTGAGCAAAGAATAGGCAAAAAGCTATCCATGCTACCAACTATCGACCTCCCAAATCGATAGTGAATAGCATGATTTTGATAGTTGCTTGCACAAGCAGAGAATCTGCCATTGCTACCCACTATCGACCTTGCTGGTTGATAGTCAGTAGCATGAGGTTGATACTACGCAGCACCCGAGCCAAATCACTCTCCTTTCACCTAGAAATACCCTTAAAACCTAAATTCATGTATCTAAGACTTCTACAACTATTTTCTAGAATAAAGATAGAATTTTTAATGATTTTCCCCTTGATCTTTGAGATCAAGGGTCTCTCTTTTAAAATTGTATCTAGGATTGAAACCCCAACCTTTTATTATGTTTATGCTTTTTCTCTCGTCTCCATCTTTCTTTCCCCTATGCATGTGTGAGGAGTCTCTTTGATGGCCCATAGGGGGTTGAGATTTACTTAGTTAGGATTGAAAAGTTGGTGTTAGAGATGATTAATCCTTAGTTTGAAAAGGATTAGGTGAGCTTAATGCTAGATTTTAGAGTAGCTAACCAAGATCTAGAATTTTATGTATTTCACACCAGAGAGGTGTTCGATGAAATATCTAGGAGAACCTAATTCTTGCTAGTTCAATTTTGCCAATGAGAACTGATTGCTAGGTTGATTACTGACTATATGGAATTGCTCTTAACGATTCCTAATTAATTTATCATTTGGAAAAAGCGAGAGTTGAGTGAATGTATAAATATGGAAATAGCTTATTCTCACGAGAGTGAATTAGGCTAGTAATGTTTTTGGTCTTCGATTTGTAGTTAATAACTTGATATAACACCTCTATTACCGTCTTGCTAAGCGAATCTATTAGAACATCCCTTGGTCCATCATCTTAGTTCATTGTCAATTTAAAGTTTGCATCTTTAAGGTTATGTTTGCTTTCTTTATTTAAGTTTGTTACTTTTGTATAAGTCATTTATTTCCTTGCATAGTTTTCATTTGTAGGATCTTCAGAAAATCCAAAAACAACCCAACCTTTCTTATTCGATTATATTAGATTTTTAATGTGTATTCTCAATGATTGAATCTATCTAGTTAGGTAAGTTTTTCATTTGGGTTCAACAACTAAGTACTACAACTACATACTCATGCACTTGCAACATTGTTTGATCGATAGGAAACAAGTCTATAAGTATTAAAGTTTCGTTGTAATTTTTTGTGAAAGAAAAATCACGCAACAAGTTTTTGGCACCGTTGTCGGGGAGCAAGGTTACTAGTTTTTTTAGGATTTCGTTTCGTTTGAGACTAATTTTTAATTTTCAAGTATTTAACTATTCTCTTTGTCTTTGTGTTTGTTGCTTCCTTTAAAGATAATGAATCGACAACCTCAAGGCTATATGAATGAACAATAAAAGTATCAAGAGACTATAGGAGGCTTTGACACACCAATTACGAGCCAAAAAAAGATGGGTATAAGAGCTCCTTCACTCGATCTACCTCATCACGAGATAAAGTCAAGCCTCATTAACATGATCCACAATGCTAAATTCTTTGGTTTGTACATGGAGAACCCATTGAGTACCTAGATAAATTTGAGAGATTATGCGATACGGCCAAAATGCAAGGAATCCTTGAAGATTATGTGAAGCTATCTCTTTTCTCATTTTCATTAGGAGGTAAAGGTTCACATTGGGAGAAGACCGTGGTTAGTTTTTCAATAACCACTTGAGGAGAATACAAAAAGAGGTTCCTTGGCAAGTTCTACTCACATCAGAAGACCACAAACTTCTGGAATAGCATTGCGAACATTGAAGAAGGGATAAAAGAAACACTTGACAAAGGTAAAATGGCTAAGTAAGAAATTTCCCTCACCATGGTTTTACTCAAGGAAGTCTACTTAGGATCTTCCATATGGGAGTCCATCAATATTTTTTGACTTCTATGAACACGGCTAGTAACAGAAATTTTGCAAGCCTATCTACCGCTCAAGGAGAAAGATTGGTTGACAACCTGGCTAAAAGCTATGATGGAGAAGAAAACTTAGGGTTTCAACCAAGGATTGAAGACATGCGTCTTGAAGAATTGAACGCTAAGATTGATCTAATTGCAAAGGTGGTGCTTAACCCAAAGAAGAAAGTAGAGATCAATGAAACTTTCTTCGACCGACAAGAGGATATTATCTTTGTTCAAGAGAGCTACCATGGGAGCTACTCCCAAACATAACAACTCCAACTACTCCTAGGACACCCCCAAGCACGACGGAAGATGAAGTTCTTTCCATGTTGAAGGCACTCATTATCGGAAAACAAGACATAAGAAGGGAAATCAACGATAAACTTAACTATGTCAACAACAAAAATCACGAGAACTACATGGAGTTGACCAAGAAGTACGATAATCTTGCCAATTATGTGAAGGATGTTGAACATCGAATAGCAGAGCGAGCTTCAAAGTTTGAGTTTCAAAAGGGAAATCTACACAAAAAGGTGAGGTTAACCCAAAAGAGGTGTGTAATGTCGTGACTTTGAGAAGGAAAAGACAACTACCTCCAAGAACTCAAGAGACTGAGCCTAAAAAGAATGAAGTAGAGCTAGAGGAAATTGAAAATGATCCAACACCAGTAGAACAAGAACAGCAAGAGGAGATATAAGATGGAACCAAAGAAGAAAAGGTACCTAAAGAACTACCTAGGGAAGCGCCTAAGGTTATGGAAGAAAGGATCAAAAGTAAGCATACTCCATGTCAAAAGAAGAATGGAAAACAGGTCTACCGACACCAACATCCCAATTGATGAGTTGAATCTACCCTTCTCGAGAAGTTTTAGAAAACAAATCCTTGAGGCTAAGTATAAGAAGATAAGGGATCATATGGGAGGACTCATGGTAACCATATAATTTGTTAAGTGGTTTCAAGACAATCCCATAATGAATAAGGTCCTAAAGGACATCATAACAAAGGGAATAAGATAGACTCAATCATGGAAGTATTCACTTATGAATGTAGTGCAATAATTCAAAACAAGCTTCCCAAGAAGAGAGGTGATCACAGAAGCTTCACTTTGCCTTCTATATTGAAACATATGACCTTTGAAAGGTGTTTGGTTGATTTGGGAGCAAGTATGAGCCTCATGCCTTTGATGGTTTCTAGGAAACTTGGCTACACAAACTTTAAGGCAACAAGGATTCAATTGATATTGGCGGATATGTCTATCCGGTATCCACACGGTATCCTTGCAGATTTGCCTTTAATGATTGGTAATTGTGAAGTCCCAACAGACTTTGTGGTCTTGAGATGGATGAAGAACCTTTAAATCGCATCATCCTTGGGAGGATATTCCTATCGATCACGGGAGCCATAATTGATGTGAGGAGAGGGAAAGATAGATTTTCATCTTGAAGATTTGATACTCAATTTCAACATCATGGATGTTATGAAGAAACCTACCATCAATCGAACCGCGTTCTCTATTGAGTGTCTGGATGATGATTTCACCAGAAAGTTGGAAGAGCTATATATGGAAGATGGCTTAGAGTTAGCCTTAGAATGAAGCCACAAAGTATAAAAGATTGTTTGATGCTCAACCAATGGAAACGGGTGAAGTGTTAGCATTGGAACTTGGAGAGATCGAACAAATTATAAAGGAAGGTAAGAGTGCAAACAAGGAAGACTCAAATTTGAGTGAGCTTAAGGCTCCTAAGGTGGAATTGAAACCACTTCCAGAAGGCTAAGGTACGCAATTCTCGCTCCCAACTCTACATATCTTGTGATCATTAATGATAAACTAGATAAAAACGAAACCATATTACAATTGAATGAGATAAGAAGGTGTATGAAAGCTATAAGATACTCTCTAGATTATATTAAGGGGATCTTAGCATGCATAGAATCCCTCTAGTGGATGAATCTAAGTCGTCATTTGGACCTCAAGGATGCCTTAACCCAAATTTGGAAGATATAGTAAAGAAAGAAATCTTGAAATTGATAGACTTGGGGATTATCTATCCTATGTACGATAGTACTTGGATATCTCCGGTCCATTTATTTCCCAAGAAAGGAGGAGTAATTTCAATCAAGAATGATAAGAAGGAATTGATTCCGACTAAAACCATTACGAGTCATAGAATGTGCATTGATATAAAAGTTAAACGCATCTACTAGAAAAGATCATTTTCCATTGTCATTCATTGAACAAATGTTAGAGAGATTATCTAATTATTCATTATATTGCTTTCTTGATTGATATTCATGATTCTTTCAAATCCCTATCCACACTCAAGATCAAGAAAAGACAACTTTTACATGCCCTTATGGTACATATGCTTATAGCATAGTGCCCTTTGGTTTGTGCAATACGCCGACTACTTTTCAAAGGTTTATGATGTCTATATTTAATGGCTTGATTGAGGATTGTATGGAGGTCTTCATGGACAATTTTTCCGTCTATGGGGACTCCTTTGGTGGATGTCTTTCAAACTTGTGTAGGGTATTGAAGAAATGCGAGGATGCAATCCTAGTGCTCAAATGGGGAAAATTTCACCTCATGGTTCAAGAAGGGATAGTCCTTGGGCACAACATCTCCAATAACAAGATTGAAGTGGACAAGGCAAAGATAGAGGTGATGATGCACTTGGAACCACCACAAACAGTTAAAGAGATTTGAAGTTTCTTAGGCCATGTGAGTTTCTATAGGAGATTCATCAAAGATTTCTCTCAAATAGCTAGACCCTTGACAAAAAAAATTGTGTAAAGAAGTAGCTTTTGAATTCGATGAAGCGTGCATGAAAGCATTCAAGTGGATCAATGAAGGCTTGGTGACAGCTCCAATAGTACAAACTCCGAATTGGGAATTGCCTTTTGAAATCATGTGCGATGCTAGTGACTTTGTGATTGGAGGGTGTTGAGACAAAGAAAGGACAAGAAACTTCATTTTCTAAGATAGATTGCCCATAAATGACTCACTCCCGGAAGAGCAAGTGAATTTGGTGGAGACATTCTTCCTAATAAATGGAAATCTAGATCAATGGGAGTATACTTATGCGAGTTCAGTTTCAACTACAATTTCTCTGTGTGCCGACTTTGTTAACTACCTTGTGAGTGAAAAAGAACCACCACATATGGAGACCTATTAGAAGAAGAAGTTTTTTTATGACCTTAAGTCATCTACTGAGATGGATCTTTCATTCTATAAGCAATGTAAGGACAAACTTTATAGAAGATGTGTTCCGGAAGAGGAAGCTAAGAAAATCATATCCAAGTGTCATAGTGCTAATTATGGAGAATACTTTGCCATTTTCAATACGGTCCAACGGGCTTTTGATAGCTCAGGTTTTCGCCCGAGATAACACTGCAAGCGCACAGATGTACGTTGTAGTGGTTCGGGATCGAATCCACAGAGACCAAAGGTAGCACGAAGAAATAGAATCAAACAGCGGGCTAAGGCTAAAAAGATATCTTGTAGAATGATGCAAAAATCGAGAATAAGAAAGCACAGAAAGCAGGCAGCATGAAAAGGTTGTAAAACTATCAAAGAATTGTTGGGCATCAGGTATTCTCAGGGAAACAATTCATGGTTGATTCAAACTACAAACTAGGGAAGAGGTTAAGAACCGTCTTGAACTCAAATTCTAATGTGGAACTGATCTACTTCCGTACTCACAACTCCCTATGTATTAGAAATCTCGAGACTAACTTCTGTTGACCCTCGATTTCTAATCATGCATTACTAACAGATTCGATAGGTTCACAATTCACTTAAACATTAACTTCCGTTGGCATAAGAAGAATTGCTCATCTATAACACTTTCAGACATTTAAACATTCACCTTCTAGCAGTTAAATTACCTAAGTTCAGAAAATAAGTGATCAATTCAGTTTCATGCATTATGAACGATCATAGACGAAGATCCATTAGATTATATCCCTAATCATGTGATTCTATATCAACAACTCATGAATCCCTATGTGAGAATCCCTAAACCCAACGAACATACTACTCACTCATGGAAATAGCAAAAACACAAATAAATTTCATGAGAGACATGATTGTATTAAGCATAAAAAAGAGTAAAAAGAGTTCCGAAGACTTCTCGATTAAGGAACAAAAAGACTTTTTCTCCCTAGGTTACAAACTCAATCTCCAGCTCTCTCAAACTCTCTAACAGTTCATCCCCAAAAGGAAAACATGAGCTTAAGTCTTTTTGTTGTAATCCGGTTCGAAATAAGTTCGGTCTGGTTCTTCGTAAAATCGGTTCGTAGATCAGGACAGGGATCGATCGATCCAGACAAGGATCGGTCGATCTATGTCCAAAATTCTGGGTATTTTCCAGCTTTTCACGAACACTTCCTTCGACGCTTGAAATCCATCCAAAATTCATTCTTTTCGCACATTCAAACTTGAATCCTGTAAAAACAACAAAGAACACAAATCTGCGCCAAAACAATCCGAATACATACTAAAACCTTAGATCTCATGTGAAAAACGTAGTAAAAACCTACTAAAATACTGACACATCAAATCCCCCAAACTTGAATCTTTGCTTGTCCTCAAGCAAAGCAAACGAAGACTAAGCCTGCGAGAAAAGAAACTCAAAAATCAATGGACTGCATGCTTTCAAAAAACCTTACTATGCACTACTTTCACTAACCAAAAAGACTCAGAACAATTAGAACATTCTCCCCAAGAATCGGTGCATAACCTCCCAAGCCCATCCATACTCTAAAATTTGAACCTGCAAACTTAGCTTCCATGCTAATAACTCTCTACATTCAATTAAAGAGAGGCGTGAAACTTTTCACCAAAGAGCTCATAATCAGGAATCAGGCTAGGCAATTAAGGCTTTTTCGTGGTGAGGCATGAGTATTTCGGGTATCAAAAACTGCATCAAAATGCACGACATTATGCAAAATCGCAGGAGAAAAAGAGTATATTGATATTCATGTCCCCTAACTACCTAAGTACAAACCACCAATCAGAAAATAAACCAAATATGTGCATTCTTCACGGTGAACCTAATCAACATAATAATATGCAAATGCTAATTTCTAAACCAGATATACAAAATTTACAATTAATTTTTGTTTTTTTTTTCAAAATGAAAATCTGGAAGAAATTAGCATATCAATGACATTTTTAAATTCTAAAATNGTTGATGACATTTTTAAACTCTAAAACACCCATACAACACGAAGAAATGCAACATATCCATCTAAACCATCTAAACACCCAACACCGAGAAATCAGACACTCAAGACCGTGTCTAAACCACCTAAAATTTTCAATCCTACCAAAGCATCTAGAAGGATCATGTCTACCCTATTCTCTCCATTGTTTTTACACATGTGTGCACATAAGATGAAAGAGAAATGCATGGAGAATCAAGGAGATAAGGTAAGGGTGTGGTGCTAGACTAAAAATTAGTCTGGTCACTCAGGATTTCCGGAAATGATGGTAGAAAAATGGGGATATAATCCTGAATGATGGGGTTTGATTCCTGATTTAAAGTTCCTGGATCAAAGCATTTAAANAAAATTCATTAGTAAGCCAAATAAAATAGAGTTAAAAACATTTCAGACAAAAGTCTGAGTTCTAGAGATTTCTGGTGGGGAGTTTTGTCATGAGTTACTTTGGTTTGCCTGCGCTAAAAGTCTAAATAAAATGGTTAATGAACATATAAAATAAAGTGCAATACGCAGAAATAATAGTCTGAAATCATCATAAAGCATAAACAAATTCATAACTGACTCGATAAAAGACGTAAAAATTACTCAAACAACACCAAAAGAAAAAAGAAAAACATCAGTAACCTCCC
>OVAN01008354.1:0-18086 GCA_900406275.1 Anastatica hierochuntica | reverse complement strand
TTTTGTGTGTAAGATTCACCTTGGCCTTTCCTTTGCCAAGGTTCTTCCTTTTATAGAGAATTCTCCCTCCAATTCCCTTTGAATCTTAAGTAAAACCCGTGACTTCGGGCTGACAGCCCGCCGTCAGGCGCATGCTGCCTCGTAACTTGCCATTTCCCGAAATAGGTACTTCGAGCTGCAGGGTGCATTTATTACGCTGGTAATCTGCTTTACACTTTCCTTCGTTAGCTTGCTCATTCTGCCTCGGAACTTGGTCTCGGTGTCAGGTTGACAGGCTATAGCTAGTTGACTTTTCTTGTCTGTGTCAGGCCTGGTCAACGCCGCCTACTTCAGACTAGCTAAGAGACTAGCCCGACGCGTGGTTGGATGGTCGCCCCGATGCTCCTCGTCTGGAGTGGTCGTCGCTTGGCTCGGGTTAGCCTTATCATCTCGACTCCGCTTATAACAACTCCGGGCTGCTTCCTCGGGCTGCAACCCGACAATTTCGGTGGGCCTTCCCGGGCTCCTAAATGGGCCTCCAATTTTGAATAATTCTTTGGAAATGGGTATGGCATTGAAGGGGGTGCCAAACTCACCTTTACCACCTATGCTTCCTTTCAACTTGACCATTTTGTTGAGGAGTAGCTACACAAGGCTTTTGATGGACTATTACCTTTTTACAAGAAAAACAAGAGACACGTGAATTCAACACCGTTGTCACTTCGTACCATTGTAACTTCGTATCATTGTAACTTGCTTGCCAAACTGCCTTTCAACGTAAGACAAGAATTGCTTGAGAAAGACCTGAACTTATGATTTGGCGAGTAATAAGTAAGTCCATACTGCTCAGGAAAAATTATCTACAATGATAAAGAAGTATATTGCCCCTGTTGTGGAAGGAACCTGATATGGACCCCATACATCACAATAAATAAGTTCAAAACACTCTGTATATTTATTAATACTTTCGGGAAAAAACATTTCTAATTTGCTTAGCCTTGAAACAAATATCACATGAATCAAGAGAAACAAACTTAAAAGATCCAAACAAGAAAGGAAAAGAAGAAAGCACCAAAACCAAGAGATTTCCTAACTATTGATGCCATAAAGCCATGTCTGAAGTTGCATCTGCTCTATGAATCTTTGATGTCATGACATCCTTGAAATAATAAACCCCATCACGCTCTTTACCGATTCCAATCAAAATCCTCGTGAAATGGTCTTGTAGTACATACAAAGTATCAGTAAAAAATGTTATCCCCTTTGTCTGTTTAAGTAACTTGGCGACAAACACAAGTGTACAATTTAAATTAGGAACAAAAAGTGTATCACTAAGAGACAATTTATCTGAGATAACGAGTTCCCCTTTACTAAGGGAAACAGTTCATCCTCCATCTGAAAAACCAATGTAACAAGGCAATATGTTCGCAAGATTGATTAAGAGTGAAGGATTTCCCATTATATAATGTGAGGCGCATGTGTCAAGGATAATATCACCATATGATATCTTACCTGATAGTTTTTCCGACATATTAACTTTATCTTTAATTAATTTGGATATGGTCAACCATTGATTTGGTGAGAACTTGGGAAACGAAAAAAAGTTTAAGCTGGTGGCATGAGCAATATTAGCTCTTCCACGTCCTCGGCCATAGGGTGTGCCAAAACCTCTGCCTCCTCGTCCACAACCAGAACCACCCCTTGCTCGTCCTGCATTGTCATTCCAACCTTCAGGAAATCTAATGAGCTGCCAACATGTCAAAACCTGAGCGACCACAATGTGTACACAATAACCGACCACAAGATGACCCAAGAAGACTCTGGTACTAGTCTGTTTTACCAGAAAACGCATAACCGTCTCGAACATGATCTTGTTGTTCTCATTGTATGAAAATCCAACTGTGGATTATTGTTGAGTTTCTCGATTACAAGCATCAAGAAGACGTTGTTCTCTGCGAGTAATCTTAGAGTAGATCTCTCCAAGAGTAGGCATAGGGTTGGTTGCTATGTTTGTTGTGCAAATAGAGCCAAACCTGGAGTCATCTAAATCCATAAGGAATTGATGAATTCTTTCTCTTTCTCTTTGTTTATCAAACTCAGAAGCTGCACTATAAGAATGATGTATGACTGGCTCGCTAGTCAAAAGTTTTTCCCATAGTTTAGAGAGTCTTTTGTAATACTCCATTACTAGCTAGCCATCCTGTCGACAAGAAGAGAGCCGAATCTTTATTTGATGAACTTGGACATTGTTTTCCACCGAAAAATGCTCTTTAATTCTCCTTATAGCTGATGAGCGTCCATAGTATATGTTACGATTGATCTTACTTTCGACTTAATAGATGTCTGAATCCAATCAACAATCATGGAACTAACATTCAACCAATTCTCATAGTCACCACTAGTTGGATCTAGTTTCTTTAAAGTTCTATTGACAAAACATATTTTACATTTTACTTGGAGAGCGTTAAGCATCTATGAAGCTCATTCATTATAGTTCTCACCGGTTAACTGCATGGGTGAGATGACAACTCCAGGATTGTCGATGGCGAAAAAAGTGTAAAGAGACAGAGAAACACCATCAGAGAACGGAGACGCAGCTGATGTTGATGGACTCGTCTTACTCGGCGTCTCCAAAATCGTGCTTGAACCTTCACTTGTCAACATGTCACAAACGCAAGCAGGCGAAGGAACAAAAGAATTCTCCAAGTATTACCGAAAAAAATTGAAGCTTCAAACAGTGGCGGACCTATGTTATGGGTAGAGGGTTCAACTGAACCACCTAAAATATAAATTTTTAGTTTTTTTACGTAGACAATGACATCGGAAGTGGTACAATTGTCTTCATTGAACCATCTTTAAAATGAGTTAAGAGGTTCAAGTCTCATTTGTAATATTATTTTTTCTTTTCGAACCAGGTAAAAATTCCCCTTCAGTTCGCCACTAGCTTCAAACACACGGACACGAACACGAACAAGTTGATGACTGGAACACGTTTACTTCAAAGAGAAACAATCATACAACTGCTCTGTTTTGAAAAAAAAAACAGAGAGACGAAAAAGAGTGATGAACGAGAGAAATGGAAAACTCGATAAGAAATTTCCAAAGATCAAAGGAAAAATCTTTGCTCTAATACCATGTAAAATTTAGTATCGAGAAAGACTTAACTTTATTGATCAAATAAAACCCCTATATATACAATCATGTAGACCGACTATAATACAAATTCTTGAAGTATTAGGAATCATAAACCTTATCAAAACATTATATTAATGTTTATCCAATAGCCTTCGTCATATTAGGATGGAACAAACTTTTAGTGTTGAATACATCATGTCACCAAACTCTACCATTAATTACGGGAATAATAATAGTATTGATAATGAAGCACACATAGGCTATATATGCTATATGTGGAACCTTACAATACCAACCACATGCACGTTATCTATATTCACTAAACCTTTAACTAAAAATTTATAATATATTCAACATAAGAAACCAAAATTAATATGTAAACATATAGTTCTGCGAATCACAATGCCGGATTTTGCGGTCTGTATAAGGTAAGAGTAAGTAGTAACTGCCAATATAAAAAATAGAAAACATAAGTGCCAAGCTTCCTCTAAAGGAAAATAGTTAGGCTTGATTTAGTTGGGAGAAAAGCAACCTTCTACTTTGGGTAATTAGTGTACGTATTAAAAAAACATGTATATATGTTGGTCGTTGTAACATATCTATTGGTCGTTGTAACATTAAGTTCAGTTTTATAATACGTAGACAGCCGTCCACATTTCTGTCTCCAATGAAGTTATTTTCGATTAAATTTCCGCATAAACTGAACTCTCAGAACTTTTATCATTATTAATTTCTTTTTTTATACCCGCATGCCAAGGTTTGTACGTCTTCGTAGATGACGATCGAAGATCATAACATGTAAATTAATCTTCTCTCAAGTGGTTTCAAACTTGGATCAGACACTTCCTCCACTTTTTTGAAAGGATCTAATATGTTATCTATATATATTTTCATACTATCCTTTTATAGTTTTTCGTTGTAACTTTCACATATCAACACAGGGGATGGTGCGTGGCTTTCGTTGGAAGAGTTTATATAAAACGGCAATATTAGGAATCATGGTTTTGAACTTAAAACCAACATGCAATGAGCGGAATGGTCCATGATCATATATAAGAGTGTAGAATTATTTTCATTTTTAAAAGTTTTTCTAAAACACTAATAGGCTATAGATTTATGTGTGTATAACAAACACGAATTATTTTATCTTTTATTCTTTTGTAGCTTTAACAAACCAATAGTATTAATAATCTATTTATATTATACTTTCTCTTTCAACTAATGGAACTTAAAAAATAAAAATAAACACGAACATAAAACCCTATAGGGAAGAGGCAGGTTGGGTAGGACCGACCTTAAGCATAAGCCAGGTAAAAGACCGATTAGGGTCACCGACATTTTGAGAATAATTTTAGGGCCACCAAAAAAAGTTTCTTATGATAATAGTTATATATATAGGGCCACCAAAATTCAATTCACTAAAGAGATACTATTTAGAAATGTTTAGTATGTTTTAAAATGTACATGCAATTGATATTCTTGAAATTTCAAATAATATATTTAAAAAACGGACACTGATATATAATTTTTTATTAGGGCTACTACTTTTGTTAGACCGGCCGTGAGGGCGGGCTCTTGAAATTAGCCAAACCAAATATTGGTTTTGGCCCCCAAAATTCTTTAAGTTACTATGTAATGGTTCTAAAACAGGAAAAAATTATCTCCTATATATTAATTGAGAAGTAGTTTACGTAAAATATGCTTATGTGTCAACTTTTTAGAGCTTCGACATTAAATTGTTATAATTTCATTGGTCAAAATTTTCAAATATTTTCTAACCAAACAAATTGAAAAATTAAAAAAGAAAATCTTGTAGAATATTTCAACAATAATAATGTTTCATTTTAAAAAATTACTTTAATACAATAATGTTTCTCTCATCACAAAATGTGTATTAACTATTCACAAATGTCATCAAGACGAAAACTCTAGATTATTCACAAAAGCAATTAAGCTCTATGTTTTTTTCAAAAAAAATTTAATAATTCAACAACAATAATAGACTAATATATTTCTTCTTATTTAAACCTAAAAATATAATACCCAAATGATCTATCACGTAAAATAAGAAACGATAACAAATTAAATTAAGGGCAAGAATCATTGTCATATTTAAGCCAATTGTTATACTCGAAAAATTTGATAATATCTAAATAAATACTTTATATCATCTAAAAAAAATATCAAAAGATTTGAATTTTATTATTATTAAGTAGAAATATATTTCATTATTATAAAAAATAAAATAATTTATATTATATAAATATATTTTAAATTTTTTTCTCGCACAAGGTGCGGGAGGTCATCTAGTTTCTAATTAAAAAACTCGGCTCCATTATCGTAAAACTTGTAGACATACAAATCTTAGAAGCCAACAAAAAATATTATTGATTGGGTTCTAAGCTTGCTATAATATTGGATGAGAACAAAGAAACAAATAAAAATCCTGCCGTGTGAAGTTATCTCCAAGCTGGCTAAATGTTTCTAATGTTTCTAAGCTTGCTATAATATCGTTTTTTCCCCACTTTTGGTGCTTGAGATATTTTCGTGTTAATGTGAAAGCGAACTAATGTGCTTTTGATTCCTAAAACATTAACTAATGGAATGTCCAATTCGTGCTTCTTTTGCACACCATTACCAAATTAACTATTTTTTCATCCTATGTAGACACACATATATGTCAAATACATATGTTTTTTCAAATTTTCAACCCTTTATTTTCCGACATAAACTAAAAGTATTGATTCAAAGGTTGTCATATATGGGTGTTGTGCTTCAATAAGTATAGTTGCTAGCATTTTGGCAACCCGCTAAATATAGAACATAGATCAATTTATCTAGGTAGATATCTATACGATAACTAACGTTAACGTGTACGTAAAAGTACTTCAAAGATTTTAAGTCTATGCAAGCAACCTATTTGCTCTTCCCTGATTAAAGTTGATAAATGATAACAAATGTAAATCATTGCAAATCAATTACTTTGGAAATATCATAATCTTAATATCACGATCCTTCGAACAGTTAACTTTGGTTTGTTTGTTTATATGACCATCCTAAGTGTAATGTTTAGTATTTTATACAAAAAAATACATTAAGAAAAAGTAACAAATGCATTGTTACTTATTTATAAGAATAATGCCATTAATTTCGTCACAATTCCACTAGTTTTAATTGGTCCTCCACTGTATTACCACCCACCAATCAAATATCCAAATGTTTACGGTTCTGCTTACCACAATAACAATATGTCTAATACTATAGGTTTATGACAATGACTTGTTACTAAATGTCATTTAATCTTCAAATAATTTTCACAACAAACAACAAGTCATATTCAAATTACATATTTACTCTTTTTTTTTCCTTTTTGACGTGGGTTACCTTCAGTCGTTGGTTTATATTTAGAAATTGACTGAAATTGACTTTATGTGAAACTCTTCCATGCAAAATACCAAAAATTGACTAACTAGATTTATACGGCGTGTGATTTGGTTATTTAACTTTTGTTTTAAAGTCCAAAAGTTTACTTGACTCTTGTCTTTCTCTCATTGGTTCATTATTTAAAATTATATAATCATTGAATGTATATTTTAACCAATGAAATCAACTTTGATGATGGCACAAACCATAAAACTTTCCATAAGTAAAAAGGAGAATGATTTAAAGGTGAATTTGGTGTATCACCAAAAAAAATTATGTAGATTTTTGGGAATAAAAAAGATATTAATAAAATAATATGAGCCTTTTACAAAAACATTATTCCCACTCTTGTGAAAAAATAGTGATAAAATTGTAATTTCAATTTTTAAGAGGTTTGAAAAGTTAAGTAATGAGAGTTTTGGGTTATTTTGTATAATTACCCAATATTTAAAATAAAAGTTAAATTAGAGACAAAAAGATATTTTTAAAGTTGATGGATTCGAGAGTTGCAACGTCATTTATATTTTAATCGTAAATTTATTATAAATATTCAACAATGATCTTTATTTGTAATTTATACAATTTAGATGAACAACTTCAGAAACAATTATTTACAATCGCATATAATGTTATTTCATTTTAAATAGCATATAAACAAATACACATGTATAAACATAATATGTTTAATATATATTTATACTTCTCACTATGAACAACAACAATAAGTGAAAGAATAACAGAAACCAGCTGAGCTCGAACGGCTAGGCTACCCTACAGCCCAAAAGCTACAAACTGGTCCCTCAAAATCTTTCAAATTTCTAAAATGACCCCAAAAAAAGGGAAGTACCAAACTGCACCCAAAGAGAAGGAAAAAAAACACAAAGAGGAGAAGATTCCGGGGACGTATATGCAAAGCATCCCACAGGTAAATCACACTCTCTCTTTTGCTTCTAGAAGCTTCTTCATCATCATCAGATGACTATGTATTGTTTTTGTATATACACAATAACACTCACGCTTGCTTCGCCAAATCATTTTCGCCGATGAATGTACCGTGAAATCCGTACGGAACCCTTGACGGAAGTTTCACCGTTGCTTCAACCTCCAAACTAACGGCGTTAACTATCTGTAACTCCGATCTCCATGTGTTCTCGTCGTGAACGAAACAGAGGATATGTCCTTCGTCTTCTTCTCCTTCTTTGTCTCCGGGGAGAAACAAAGGCTCTCCTCCGTAACGGTTATCTCCGTATAGATGTTTCTTAATTTCTCCGGTGGCGAGATTCACTTTGGCAAAGCCGGAGACTTTAGGCCACGGTTCGGCTAAAGCCAAGTAAGCGAATTTGGTTTTACGGCCGAGCATGTTTCTGTTGACCATCCCTGCTTCGAGGTTGACTTGTTGTTCTTCGTCGGAGATGATCGGACGGCGAGTTGATTCTCCGGTTTTGAGGTTTAGCCGGATCTCCGAGAGGACGCTCTTGAGATTCTCATCGGACTCGTTGAAAATCGAGTCCGGTGGACTCATACACGATCCGATCACTACGATCTCCTCTGTTTCTGGCTCCTCCCAAGCATTCCATAGATGGAAGCAGAAACATTCCGGCACTTCAATCCACTTTATCTCCGACGAATCCTCAGCGTATTTGTCTAAAATTCCGAATCTTGAAACCTTCTTCTCGTCGTAAACCACCGGAGAGCCGCCACGGATCATCTCCGGCAGCTTGAAAACGACTTGCTGGTCCGGTATCACGACGAATTTCTCGGTTATCGCGAAATCGTGCATCATCGTCGGCTGATCGAGCTTTATATCCACGTCCGGCGATTTTGTCCCGTCCGGCGAGAATCGAAAATATTTCAGGTAAGGTCTCGAAACGACGTCGTAGCTTAAAGCGAAAAGCTCGCCAGATACCGGGTCGACTTTCGGGTGGGCGATCATTGTGGATTTTAATTGGCCGTTAAAATCGAACCGGCCAACGGTTTTCAAGTCTCCACTAGGAGTTATCCGAACCTGGTAAGGCAAATCGTCCTCCGACATAGCTAATAACCGGCCGTTGAAATAGACCAAACCGGCGTTAGCTACTCCGGTTCCGTGTGTCGGGTCGACTAAACCGGCTGCAGCTCTTGCGTAGAATAGCATGAGCCGGGCAATACCGGTGTGGCCGTGAAGCTCCCCAATGGCTTTGGGGAAAACCGGTCGACCCAATTGACACTCCTGGATAAACCGGTTCGTCTGAGTAAACCGGCAAGCGTAGCTAGCTGAACCGTTCTCGAATTTAACGGCGTGAACCATTCCGTCTCCGTCGAAGAAGTGGTGACCAGTCACCGGTTCGTGAAGCGGATTAGCTCCGTTGCGCACATACACACCTTTAATGGACTCCGGTATTTTCCCGACCACCGGAAGATTACGACGGAGAGGCTGCTCATTCACCGGAGCAAAATTTCCGGCGATCTGAACACTAGGGTCAGCCGTTTTAGGAAGTGGATGCTGTCTCTCGTGGCTCACGAGGAAACCCTCCGCCGCGTCCAACGCCGCCGCGGCCGCTCTCTGAAACAAATTCATCTGTTTAGCTTCGGATTCTTTAGCTTTAGGGAAATGGAGAGCAGGAGGAGTGTGAATGGCAGAAGAAACAGTAAGCTTTCTTTGGACACGACTCGTCATGGGAACAGAGCAAGAGTAACTCAAGTCGGAGCTTTGAGAAGACGATAATGGCGGATGTGGATGATTGCCACCGACCCATCTCCGAGAAACCGGTGCCGTCGCCGTAAAAGAAACCATTTTTGTTTAGTATTCGCTATCAGTAGTACTTGGTGCTTAAAAGTTGAGAGATTGATTTTAAGATTTTGTAAAGCTCTGTTTGCTTTTGCTTTTAAGTGGAGAATAGAAGAGAATAGAGAAGAGAGAGTTGGTATGAGAGCGATGAAGTGTTAAGGGTTTATATAAACTTGGAGGTTGAGTAAGGGAGAATGGTGGGTCCTCATCTTCGTGGCCACGTGTTGAATCAATGGAAGATATATGAATGAAGTGAGTGGGGGTATATGAAGAGAAAAGAAAAAAAACAGAGCATATACGTTATGGTTCAAAAAGTTGAGACCTTTCACACACAGACAAATGCATTCACTTCAATCCTTTAACTCCATTTTGTCTTTGTTGTAGCTTTTTCTGTTTGTAAGTTTGTTAAAAGAAGCTACCGTTGATCTTAACGGTGATTTAAATCTTTAAATACTAGTACGGTGTCATATTAGGTTTAATAAATCAATTGGGATTCGAGTTTGAAGCTTATTACATATTTAATGGTTTGTAATTATTCATTTACACGATTAATAAAGATCGATAGACAAATTCATAGGAGTTGATGAAAGATGGTAGATCTCTGAAGATTGGTCAGCTTTCTCCTCTCAATTTGCGGAAGCGATAAGGCTAAAGTCCTATTTTAGTATACTTTCCTTTTCTTACATTCATTATTCTTTAAATAGTAAGATTGATACCTTAGCAAATAAGGCAAGACATAGGTCATTTTCTAGTCAATATGTAAACTTTGTTATTCCGGTTTGGATGATCAAGCTTTTTTACGTATGATCAATTGGAAAAAAAACCCGTAAATGGATGTTAGCTTTAATCCAGTTTCTCTGAGGTTATCTAGCAATTGCTTTATTCAAGTTAATTTGCTATGGTTTCACAACAACTATCAATTTTTGGCAACTTGAAGATATTTGGTGAAAAAAAACTTCTAATCAAGTAAAATGTATCCTCCTAAGGTGGTTCGAACGAATTTGTAGGGCATAGTTTGTCTACAAGCTACTCCCTCCGTTTTTTTTTTTCGCCGTCTACTTCTTTCGTTTTTTAAAAAATGTCGTTTTGAGATTTTAAATTTGTTTAATAAAGATTGTCGTTTTACATTTTCGATGCAAATTTATAAGCGAAATTCCGGTTTTAATCTCATTGTTTTAATGTATTGATTGGAGAGAGAATTTTTTTAAAAATATTAACTAAGGGCATACAAGATTTTTTAACAGTTTTTTTAATATGTGTGAAAATGTAACATTTTTTGCAAAAAACAGAGGGAGTATAAAATAATCTTTCGTTGAGAAAATGGAAGAATAAAAACGATCTCTGTTTAATATGCTAACAAAAAACATTTATTGGCAATATGCTGTTTCATTAATTACAATCATCAACTTGGCTTATGTCGCGGTTCACAAGAGCTTTTCTTGAGAACTCCAACTTGGCTTGTTCATTCTCCACATGAAAATATCTTGTGAGACTTAACATAACATATGTTCCTGTGTTATGATATGGTATGGTGCCAGTAGTGCTAAAACACAAAGACGGACAAGAGTAATACAAGTGTTGAAGAAGATCATGTGACTTGTCTTATTGCATGAGTCCAGAACTTTTTGTGCTTACAGTTGATCCCCATGTTATATAACTTAAATCTGAGATTGTTTTTTCCTTGTGGTCGTAGACATTTCTTAATTATACGGACCCAAAAACACGCACTTCTCGCACTCATAATGTGCCTATATATGTCCGGACATATCACTGCAAGTGTACAAGACATGTTTTTTTTATAAATTATGGACCGTTCACAACTCAAAAGTAGCTGACTAAAAATGGCAGACGAATATGTTAAGTTGTATGAGTTTCTAATTCAAAACCAATTAGTAATGAATGGAGAAATTCATATCTCTTATATACTAGTTAAGATATCTTTCATCTAACAATGTGTGATATTTATTTTTAATAAAAAATAAGACATAATCAACACTTGTGTGTCGCTTTATATTAACCCGAATGAAACCGAAAGAACACTACTTTGTACCTCATTCGACTTTCTGATGATCCTAAAATATCAGTTATCCCAACATCAAAAACTTATAGAAGTGACCAAACTTAATACTCTACGCACGCATCTTTTCAAAACTTTTACTTTTGAAAAGTCGGTATGTTACATCATATAACTTGGCCTTTAAGATATTATTAACTTTGAATTGTCTCTCGTGATATTGTTTTTTTTCTTTCTCGCTTCGATTTAGTTGACGAGATCTATAGAGATGCTCGACCACTCCTTTTTCTATCAGGTCAAAATTCAACAGAGATTCTTACATTTATGTTGTTTTTTTTCCTTTTGTCATCACATTGTTATATTTACGTTAAAAGGCTATATATATAAGGCTATTAGACCATCTCCAATGGTTCACTCCATTTTTTACTTCAAATATAAAGTACTCTAACAATAGAGTATGTGTTTGCTCTAATGATTCACTTNTGCGCGGGACGGTCCGTCAGTTGAGCTACGTAAGCAAGAGGACTGGCGGGTTAAAAAGAAAGCCCTGGCTCCGTGACACCCGGCTTTTCTTCGTGAATGTAAGCATAGCCCGGTCACTGAACACGGATGCGGCAGGTTCTGTGGGAGACTGTTTTGGCTCTGATTGAATCCGATGATGTGTAAACTAGGGTTGGTTATGGCCGCGAGGGGGAAAGTTAGCACTGAGTATTAAGGTCTGGGTTTAGCTAGGCGTCTAGGAAAGACATCTTTTCAAGTAGGAGAGTCTAGGAGTCTGAGTCAGTCAAAATTGTTTTGGCGAAACCATCTGGATCAGCCTTATTTATGGGGTGGGGTTATGAAGGGTGGGATCAGTACCCGCAACGATTGGTAGTTTGCTTGCGCGACACACTAGGTGTCTTCTGTGTCTTCTTTAGGGGTTGTGGTCTAGTTCTAGTCTACCGCGGTTAGGCGGATAGCGGGTGAGGCGGAGTCGGGTCCGTCCTCACTGAGTGACTTGTTTGAAAAGTCACTCACCCCTCTCTTTTCTCCCTTTTCCTTTTTTGGTGTTTCTGCAGGTAAAGTCAGAAGCGATAAATTTGTGAACCGGTTGATTGAAGTTTGCTCCGGTTTTGGCAATACCATTTGGAGCAGTCTGGTACTCTCGGGTCGGGGTCGTTACAATATCTGAAAAGGAGACACGAAATAGGTGGTGGTTCTCGACATTGTTGAAAGATCGAGAAATCGAGATCTTGTCGCCGGTCGTGACTTCGTTGTTTTTGAAATTGGAATTCGCGAATTTGTCTCCGCTGAACGGGGATCATCCCATAACGGCGCAATCATTCAGATCCGGCGACTAGAGATCACCTCTTGGCGCTGAAGCTTACTCTCAAAAAGAAGGTGTTATGATTCGTGGTTATGGCGGCTACAAGACGAATGGGTTCTCTTCCTCCTTCATTGCATTTTCCCTCTTGTTAGTCCAACTCCATTTTAGTTGCAGATGGTTTAAATCGTTGTTGTAAAATCGATTACACACATAAAAGTATATTGTTATTTGAGCTCTATTTCGTGTTATTCTCATGGTATAATCGATTTTCTTTTCCATTTTTCCCCCTTGTTTGGTTTGCAAGTTCCTAAACATTTGTTTTGCTTTCAGGTTTAGAATCTAGTGAAAAAACAATGAAAGATCTAGAGTTCAATAGTAATGTTGCGGATTTGTAACTGGAAGCTTTCGATTATTCTTTTTTTCTTTCTCTTCTAGTTTGTTCAAATTGATTTTATAAGATCTAATGTTTTTATTTGGCAATTTGATGGTTCTAATTGGAATGAATAGGTTAACAAAAACATCAACAACATCGATCTAATTGGTAATGGTAGATCTAGCTATGACTTTAAACACCATACTTTTTGGATTTTTTGAGTAAACTAATACCCTCTCTTAGTAGTAAATTTACATCTTTATATTAGACCATCTCCAATGGTTCACTCTATTTTTTACTTCAAATATAGAGTACTCTAAAAATAGAGTATGTGTTTGCTCTAATAGTTCACTCTATTTTTTACTCTAAAAAAGGAATATTTTAAATATATTCCATTTTCTTTTGTTTTTTAATTCTTTGTACAANTATTTTTTACTCTAAAAAAGGAATATTCCAAATATATTCCATTTTCTTTTGTTTTTTAATTCTTTGTACAATCCACAACTTTAAAATATTTAACTTTCACCCCTTTATTTATTTTATGATAATCATCCACAAAAATTACAAAATTACTAAAATTAAACATATATTTTAAAATTAAAATTTTATTACAACACATAAATAAAAAGGAAATGACTTGTACATGGTCGTGTAGTCATTAGTGTACTTCTCCCATAAATGATCAATNATATATTTTAAAATTAAAATTTTATTACAACACATAAATAAAAAGGAAATGATTTGTACATGGTCGTCTAGCTAATATCATCATTAGTGTACTTCTCCCACAAATGATCAATTAACGCGTTTCGTAGTGAGATGTGGACTTTTTAACTTTGATTTTTCTATATCGAAAAAGGAATTCTTGGAATCGAATACTTTCATCCTCTGCTATTTCAACCTCCGGAGGTGGAGCTTCATTTCCAATTCAAATTGGTGCACTAAGTTCGCGCTCATGTTATTGTATTTTTCTAATTTTGAATCTATCATGTTATTGTATTTTTATAATTAATATATGTTATTAGTGCATTCTAAAATTTTAACTAATTAGATAATTAACTTTTGTTAGTATAATTAATTTAAAAGTGAAAATATATAATATATAATTTTATTGGATAAAAATTGTAAACATATTAAGATTAAAGCTTAGTTTGTAAATAAAAAGTTCTACTCTAAAAATAGAGGAAATGAATAGTGTTACTCTATATTTGAAGTAACACTATTCATTTCTCTATTTTTAGAGTAAGATATAGATAACCATTGGAGCTCATTTTTTCAAATATAAAGTTTAGAGTAGAAAATAGAGCACCATTGGAGATGCTCTTAGTTTAAGACCAAAAGTATGAATTCGAAGTTACTTGTTCAACTCTATTATAATTTTATAATATAATGACTGGAGTCATCATAAATTAACTATGAGATTACTAGATTTAGAAGACTCTTGAAGATTTTGGTATGTCCATATATATATTAATCAACGAATCAAACTTCGCCTATTATTTAACGAAGAATGAAACCTCACGCGTAATAGTTTTCCAGAAACTCCGCCTACTAGTTTAATACTACAAAAGAAGCATATAAAAATCGAAAGGAAGTATAAAAACATAATATTGCAATATAAAATTGGATGTGTACCCGTCAATGGCTATCGCGGATCCGGCGGAAAGGCTTTGCTCCTCTCTTTGATTCCTTTTCAGTTCTCGGCTTCGATGATCGGAGATCCAATGGCATTTTTCCGGGGAGTGTTTTAGTGGATCCTTTGGTGCCTACCATTGTTGTGTAAGTGCCTCGATCAGTCACCGAGGCATGTCCATGACGGTAAGATGAAGATTCGTGTTCTGGTTCTCAGAGACGGCACACGGCGATTAAGTTACGGCTTCTCGGGTCATAGGATGCCTTCACTTATCCGGTGACGACGTGTGAAGAAGTGTTACCATCCCAGAGTCGCCGTTTAGTCGATTTCGATTTTCAGTGGCAGGTATACTACTTATTTTTATCGTAGGTTTTCCGAAGTTCTGGTTTTCGAGGCGGCGACCATCTCATCCCGACTTTTATACCGAAGAAGTTTGTGCTTAATGAAGAATACGGTATCGAGGAGTTTGACGAAAGCCAACTACTCTGGTAGGACGGTTTACGTTAGGAAAGTCCCGACATCCGAGGAAACGAGGTGAAGCTCACCTTTCCGAGCTCCATTGATTGAGAACGGCAATCGACATCCGGTGAATTTAGAAACTATTAAGCGGAGTGCGTCGGGTTGGTAGAGTAGCGAAGCGATAATGGTTTTTACTTGAATCTGGATTTTTGTGCTAATCGAGACTGTATTCTATCCCCCGTCTGGGGTTGATATATATTTATGTAATTTGTTTTCGTTGTTTAGTTTAGTTTATTTTCTTTCTTCTCCGCTACTTGTTACCTATATATCTTCTGTTAAAAACCAAAAAGCGATAAATACGAAAACCGTTTATCAAAAAAAATTGGATGTATTCCGACATTTTGATAGGGATATAAAATCTCATGAAAAAAAGAAAAAAAATGACACGTAAAAAGATTATTAAAAAGGACATTTGGGTTTGTATTGTCTCAGTAATCACCGATTGGACCATTGTATCATCAATCTTTTATTTTCCTGTTGGGTTTTCGTTAGAGAAGTGAAATCAAATTGGTTTGGTACGTTCGTTAGTGAAGTGGACACGTTATAGAGATAACCCGCGTATTTGCCTCATAAACGAGTTCTGACGTGTAACACGTGGCATCCTTAACTTTTTTTAATTCTTCTTCTCTCCACCACGCTTTTTTTTTTTTTTTTTTTTTTTTTTTTTTTTTTTTTTTTTTTTTTCACGAATCACGCTTGCTTTTTTATTTTCTCTTTTTATCTTCACTTTCATAATATTCTTCTTTTTCTTTTTTTAAAAATCCTGTTTACTCTTTCATTTTCACTTAACTGTTTTACAAAAAGTACTCTATATTTAAATTCCTGACTAGAAAAAAATATCATCAAATAAATTACCAAAAATCTTATCTTACTATTAAAAACTTCTCCAATGTAATATTCCATTTTCTCTAAAATAGAATCATTAAAAATTGGAGTGTGCTTTGCTTAAATATATTATTTTAAAATAGAGTAATCAGTAGAATTTTTTAAATATAAAATAACTCCAATTTTTACTCCACGTATGAGGTAATATTTTATTTGGAGTTATTTTTATTTTTATTCTATTTTGGATTTCAAATTGAAATGAGATTGGAACAAATTCTATTAGAAACATTATTTTGAAATAAAATTTAGAGTAGAATTGGAGCATCTCTAAATAGCTTTAAATTACTGTATACTAGCTTTTGACTCGCGTCAAGCGCGGGATTATACATTTTTAAAAAAAAATAAAATATCTATATAGTGTTTTTGTTAATAATATGGTAAACTATATGTCACACACGTTTAATGTCTTTAAAAGTTATAAAAAACATATATCAAATATAATTTTACTGTCAATTGTACAATTATGTGTAATCTAAGTAGAGCACGGCATTCGGGTTTTGGGTCATGTTAGTTTAAGTTTGAATCGAGTCCGAAATTTTCGAATAGGGCAAGTAGGACATGTATAGGAACCAATCATTTTTCGGTTCATGTTATTTCGGATTAGTTCTCAAATCTTAAATGAAAATCATTTTAGAACCAAAACACTAAACGATTGGGTTCGGTTGTTTGGTTTAAAACCGAATTATACAAAAAATCAAAACTAAACAACACAAAATTGTTATGTTTTATATCAGTTCAAACCATTTTTGAAGAAAAATAAATAAATATTGTTCGGTTTGATTTCTTTAAACTAAACATACTCGAAATATGACAAAAATTCTAAGTGATCATGTGAAGTGTATTTTATAATGTAAGTCTATTGCTCTTCAAAATCCTTACAATCAATATGGGACAAATCAACCTACTATTTTGAAAACATTTAATGTTTTGTGTAGATTGAGTTTATAAAATTGGCTCTTAAAAATTNAAAATTAACAATTTTTTATTGTTTACTAAATTTTTAAATTTTGTTATCGAAATATTTCAAACCGAAGCTTTTTAATTTTTTTGATCATTTTCATTTATTTTCAAAATTTAATTGAAAACCAAAACACTAAACTGTCTGACTTCAATTTAGTTTTAAACCCAAAAGATCAAAACTAAAAAATACAAAATAAATAAATAATATTTGGTTTGATTTTATAAAAGCGAACATATCAGAAATATGATAAAAATATGTTTTCTAGGGAAATACGTGTGTCTATTTTATATTATAAATTTATTGCTCTTCAGAATTTTTAGAATCGATGTAAGTTAAAACATCGCATTACTTTAAAAATATTTAATGTTTTATGCATGTTATACTTAAAAGATAATAATTTAATTTTTATTTCTTACGAAATCATTTTAAATTTTAGTTTTGTCAAAATATTTTAAATCGAAATATTTTAANGAAATCGTTTTAAATTTTAGTTTTATCAAAATATTTTGAATCGAAATATTTTAAATTATCAATATTTTGACGTATCTCTTTTCACTAAGAAATTTCTTTTTTCACAACTAAATATATTTTATGTTTTCGCAACAATATATATTATATATTATATGGCGAGAAATATATATATACATATATATATATATTATAAATTACATTAATAATATCGGAAAGTAGTTTGAAATTTTTTGGATTTTATATATATTAATTGATTTTTGTTTTAGAAATAAACTAATTGATAATATCTCTTTATTTTAAAATTGGATTTGTATTTTATGTAGAAATTTCTTTATTGGCTAGTTTTTCCTCAAAATCTTATTTGATTGACACATAGATTTGCTCATCTCATTTTCTCTCTCTTTTCTCTAATAATATTTAAGATACTTAAAGAATTGAAACTATTAGAAAATTTGTATGGAACGCTTACCGAATTGTTTTGTGGATCCATGTAAAGCTTCAAGTCCCCTTTCTATCCACGTGATATAAGTCAAAGAAAGTTGTTAAAATTCATGATTATTCAATTTAAAATTATTTGGCAACAAGTAACAAATGTTTACTATATATATATATATATATAT
>OVAN01008353.1:0-18285 GCA_900406275.1 Anastatica hierochuntica | reverse complement strand
AAATCGCGTGTGTACCCCTCCTTCTAGCGCCAAACTGTGGGAACCGAAATTGTCACTGTCAATGATATGTGGTTAACAAATTCTGTGGCCAAAGATCAACAGATCAAGATAGCGAATTAGCAAATTTAGTGAATAAGAAATACGAAAGTAAACTGCGAAGACAATAAGACAGAAATCGTGAATAAGTTAGATAACGAAATACGAAATAGATTGCGAAGCGATATGGATTAACGGTGAACAAATAACAGGATTCGTAAGACAAGTTAACTCGAATGAATACAGAGTGAAAACGAGAACCAATCTAAAGTATGCAGAAAGTGTAAACGGAGAGCGATTCGACAGACACAATTAACAAAGAAGTTAAGGGATCTTATTCGAATTTTGTGATCGGAGCGTGGGCAACCGGTGTTAAGCCGTGGCCGCAAGATCTGTTGGCGTCGATTACCTAGAACTAAGACGCGGACTCGTAACCTAGTTGAAACGCAACTCGCTAACGAAAAACGAAACAAGAACACTAACTTTTCTAAGTGTTTATGTGGTGACGAAAAGCTCTGTGAATGAATGAATCTCCCTCTTTCTCTTTCGACTTCGCATCCTCTATATAGATCCTCGTGGGCTGGCTCGATTTCCTTTTTCGTCCAGATTCCTGCATATCTTCTCGCGGGAATATTCTTTTTTTCCTGATTCTCCCAAATCTTTTCGAGATCCTTCCTTATCTTCCCAACACTTAACATTTTCGCGAGATCTTGATGGACCGTCATCACAAATGGGCCGGTTCTCGCCTGAAAATCGTAAATGGACCGTTATCGCGGTTTGGGTCCTTCCGGGCCGTTTCGCGGCTAAATGACCTTTACAATTTACCGCGGAAAAACGTTTCTCGCACGAATAAGCGACAACAGCTCCATGGACCGATATGGTCAATCGTACCGTTTAGACTCTTCCGGTGCTTAAGTTAACCGTCGTCATTTTATACGATTAACACAAAATCCACGGAAAGCACGAATCCTTGCGATTCTTGTCATGACGATTTGACGGAAACTCCAATCGAGACGCAACGAGAGATGATCAAGTGAAGATCTGAAGTAAATGACGATCGGAAGGGTCGTGGTTCAGTCAATGGACTTCGGCTGAACGTTACCCGCGTCTCAGCGCCAACTGGAGCCGAGACAGATGCTCTGTCTTGGTGCCAAAGAAAAAGCTTGGTCTTGGCGCCAGTTGGCCCCAAGGCAGACACTCTGACTTGGCACGAACTCGTGCCAAGATNACACTCTGTCTTGGCGCCAAGACAGACACTCTGTCTTGGCGCCAAGACAGACGCTCTGTCTTGGTGCCAACTGGCACCAAGACCATGTTCAGGTCTTGACGCCAATTAGCGCCAAGACCATGTCCTGGTCTTGGCGCCAGTTGGCGCCAAGACGGACCTTCTGTCTTGGCACCAAGACCATGTCCAGGTCTTGATGCCAATTGGCGGCAAGACAGTCACTCTGTCTTGGCGCCAACTGGCACCAAGATCATGTCCATGTCCTTGAGAAACCTTCATCATCATCATACCCAAACAACCTCTTGAAATCTTCAAACATGTCAAACGCTTCCGTTGGCTCTTAATCCTTTGTCGCTTCTTGAACAAATAGGCTATCACTTAGGTCAAGAATTTCTTTTTTGATTCCTCCAACCTCTCGGAAATCCCCCAGGACAAAGTAGCACAAATCTCATCTCTTACACTAACCATCTTGTAAGATGCCTCGGGGTCAATGTTTGGAGCAAAAACTTCCTTTCTTTTAAAATCGATTCTTGCCCCAACGGTTTCAAGGAATGGTGTTCCAAGTAACATAGAGAACTTACCCGCAACTGATATCTTGACAACAACAAAATCCGTAGGGACCATGCAATCCCAAACCTTCAAAGGGTAGTTTTTGATTTTCCCAATGGTCTTCTTGACGGATGAGTCTCCCAACGCTATTAGACAAGTGGGCTTGATTGCCTCTTTGATTCCGAATTTGATGATCATGTCAGAAGAAATCACATTGACACTTGCTCTGGTGTCTATTAGAGCTTCTTCTTTAAACACCTCTTCCAACAAGCAAGGTACCACAAACTTGTCGGGTTTCACAACTTTCTCGAGAACTCTTGTCCCCGGTAGAGGGGATAGCACACCATGCTTTCTAGCTAGCACTTCTAAGCTCTTCTTTGTTAGCTCGTATTCCTCTATTCTTGCCTTGAGCTTAGGATTCTTTGCAGCTAGTTACCTTAACCCGGAAGAGACACCTTGTTATCCGAAGATCAAAGTATTCCTTGAGTTGTTTCTTATTGAATCTTTGGGGATAGGGAAGAATTTGTTTGCAGGGTTCCACATCCGCTTGCAAGTTAATCACACGCTTCTTTTCCTTGGTTGTGGCCTCACCACCAAAAGCTTCCTCGGCTTCTGTTTTTGGCTTACTTAAAGACTCATTCTCAAGGGTGAGTTTCTCTTTCTTTGAATTAGATTGGACAATGACATTATCTCCTCAACACATTAAACCTTAACCTCTTCAAGTAGCACATCATCTTCTTGATATTATTTCCATCTTTATGAACTTTACATCCAAGAAGCCTTTTAAATTCACTAATCACATTCTCACCGTGATGATCCAAGGTGTCATTCTCGAAAACCATTTTGCAAAATTCCTTCGGATTTTCTCTAGGTTAACGCGGTATAATTCCTTTACAGTTGTTCTTGGAAGAACTAGCAATTTGAGCACTTAGTTGTCTAGCATTTTTATATGGAAGCCTAGATTCTCAACCTTCTTGTTAAGGTCACACCAAACACCATCAATCTTTTGATTCACATCTCCCATTCTCTTGTTAAGATCAAAAGCGGCTTTATTTTCCCTGTCCAATAGTTGCTTTCAAGAGAATGGTGTTCACGTCGCCATTTGGAGCTTAAGTAGTTTAAATTCCCGTGTTGGTGAGAAATTTGAAAGGTTCTTTTGGTGGGAAGTTTCTTGGAGCTTGCCCTTGTGGCCTCACCTTTTTCATCGGGTAGATTTGATCCGATGGGTTGGCAACATCTTTGTTCCGATAGGAAAGATTGTTGTTCCAATACTTAAATGCAGGGTTGTAATGCTTTGAATAGTATCCCCCTTGACTGTAGCGAAGGTCTTCGTGGTCCCCAATTTCTTGGTCATTCCATCACCTTTACTTTCTTCTACATGTTCCACTACATTCATGGATATTTGGTTCATCTTGGTAAGCCTATCAATCTTTTCATTAAGCTCTTGCAATCGAGAATCATCTCTATAACTCCCATCCTTGGGATAAGTCCTCGATGAGCTCTTCACCTTCCTCAATGTCTAAGTTGGCAAAGCTCCACTTGCTTGTCGTGTCAAGTTAATTCCGATATTTTTCCAAACAACCGCGATGGAAAATCCCTAGCAAAGCATCCTTAGCTACTCCGTGATGACGGAAAGACCGGATATAAGATTTCAAATTTTCCCAAGCTTCATGAAATGACTCATTATACCCTTGTTTGAAGCTTGTTATATCATTTCGAATTTTTGCCATCTTTTGCTTCGGGAAGAACTTTGTCATGAATTCCTTTTCAACTTGAGCCCATGTAGAAAATCCGTGGAGATACTCTTCTCCCATTTAGCGGCTATATCACCTTATGAGAAGGGGAATAGTATCATCTTGATGGCTTCCTTGCTTACCCATTTATCTTTATAGACCTACAAAGCCGCTCAAACTCATCAAGATGGTCTAAAGAGTTTTCTGATGGTCGACCATAAAACTTGTTGTTTTGGACCATATTGATGAGGCTATGCTTTATCTCAAAGTTATTGGGGACTACCGCGGGAGGGTGAATACCGGTCCTTACTCTCCTCATGTTGGGCTCATCATAAGCACATATCCTTTGTGCCCTAGGACGCCCTTGGTCTTGGATCCTAATACCTTGAGCTTGGTTGTTGTCACCCATATTGTTTCCTTGATTACCAATAGGATGAGGGTATTCTATTCCCAAACGTTGTAGATGCTCGAATCTCTCTCTTTCTCTCATTGCTCTAGTGTTGTCTCGTTCCAATCTCCTTATATCTTCCACTTGTGGAATCAAATCTGATTGACCTTTCCTACGCAAGTTAATGCACCTAGAAAGACAAGAACAAAGAGTGAACAAGTGTTAGTGACTTTAAATAAAAAGAAATGACTTAGTCTACACAAACTAATGAAGACTAAATGGCAAAACAAGTTGCTCCTCGGCAACGACGCCAAAAACATGACGAAAGATTAATTCTTCATCGATCTTTAATCCCAACTAAACTCTAAAGCTCAAGTATAAGGCTAGTAGTTGTAGTAATGGGTTATTAAAACAACAAGGAGCAAACCTTTAACGCAATCAATCCTATAACTAGTTCATAGATCTAAGTCTTAATAATGCAATAGGTTTTCAAGCTTAAATCAAACAATCAAAGCAAAACAAAGATAGCAAACTCTAGTACTAAATACTACTTAATAAGATTCAATAATGAAAAACATGCAAGCAATGAGCTAGGTCTATGATCAAGTGATCCAAATGCTAACTAAATGCAAGGTTTGGATAATGAAGTTCATATCAAAGGCAAGGCAAAGAGTCAACTAGATTACTTCCATGATTTTGGTCAATTTAACAAACTCTAAATCAATTCAATCTTCCGATAGTGATCTAAAGTCTATCAATCATTAGACACAAGCCCAATAGCCTCCTTAATGTTACGGGTGATTTTGGTCGTTCTTTGTAACCACTACGGAAGTTGGAGTCAATGAATATATAGCGTGTGCGATTTGAAGATATCCTAAGCTCAAAAATCAATAATGGCGAAAGAACAAGTGTTGTATTGATTTCTTTAGCCTACGGTTTCGTGTGTCCACGTTTTTCCCTTAAGCTTTGTATTTATACATAGAGTTCATTATTATCCCTCCAAGAATTGGATATATCATGATTTTTTTCCGCCGGATATATCATGATTATCTATAGAATATATGCATCTTTATCTCCAGAATACAAATAATTATCTGCTAATTTAAATGGTAAAAACAAGTAACAGTCGACAGACGGCTGGCTTCAGCTTCCAGCTACGCAGGGTCTTCTGACTCCCGGCTTCCGGTTATGCAACGTCGTTTGGCTTCCAGCTTTTGGGCATTCCCCCTGCTTTGAGGTCTTACTGCTATACTACATCTAAGCCTGGGGGAATTCCCATGGCCTAAATTACTCCCAACAGTTTGCCCCTTATTGTGCAGGTTTGATCCAAAGTTGTGGAATAACATGTCTTCTCTGTGGCTTAGACAGGAAGCCATTAGTTCTCGGCCTTAGCTGTGACTTGTGTCGCCTTTATTTCCCATAAGTGTCTACTTGTTTTTAGTTTGAATTCCATCAGATAAATGGCGCCATTGTAGTGGGAGGTTGCGTCTAGCTTTTGACGTTCGGCCTCAGGGCTTTGAATTTAAAATTTCATGAGTCGCTACAACTTTTCAAGGACTTTTGTTTTGTTGAAAATTCCCAGTCATTAACTTCGTGAGGATCGGAGGAAGAGATTATAGCCGTTGATGAAGATTTACATAGATTTTAGAAGAAAAAATATAGTCGTTACTTCCGCGAGGTGTGCGCCAATGATTGGACGCGTGCGGCAGATTTTGATTTCTTCTGTTTCCTTTTAAACCTCTTCTTTCTTTTTTCTCTTTCATTTTAACTTCATCTTCTTCCTTTTTTCTAAACTCTTTGCTTCTGGAATCCTTGTCGATCGAGTTTTCTATCCGCGATTTAAGGTTAGATCTTCTTCTTCCTTCTTCTTTTCGCCTCTTTTAGGATATATTTAAGAGAACATCTCTTAGGGTTTTGCATTAACCTTAGCTTTTAAGCTTTCTTTCCCCAATCGAGCTTTAGATCAAAGATCAAAACCCTTCTGAGCCCAGAATGACTAGTTCTGGTGATGAGTTTTCTCTGGTCGCCTCATCTTCCGTCGGTGCTCGTGTTCAGAAGAGGCACCTGATTAGGACTAGTCCCTCTACCGAGGCCAAAGGATCTTCTGAGGAAACGGAGATCCCTGAAGCCAATCCTCAGCCTTTGCGATCTGCTGCGGGTCCAGAGCTTCTGAAGGTCGGCCCTCTTTCTTATGTGAGCTTTGAGAGTTTGGAAGTGTGGCGGCAACAGTATTCCATCTGAGAAAGTGTTTGTTTAAGGGTGTCGGGGAAGGACGAGAGGGATTCTTAATGCCCAAGAGACAACATAGCCAGGTATGAAGGCTATTTCGAGGCCAGAGTCAAGGGTGCGATACCGGCCTTGGTAAGGAAAGTCTTGGAACAATTCAACATCTACCCTTCCCAGCTAAATTCACCTTCTTGGTGGATCCTTACCGCCATCCCAGTGCTCAACAAGTTCCATGGGCTGGATCTTGGCATTAACGAGCTTCTCTACTCCTATTTTTTGTCCCATGTTCTTCCGGATGAAGGCATATAATACTTTCGCCCTCGAGCCGGTGCTCCTTTGGTGTTGGAGCTAGAAAAGGAGGAGAGGGAGGGGGCGACTTTCACCAAGAATTGAGTTCAAAAGTTTGTTTTTATGATAGTTGGGTCGTCTTCTGGATTCTCTACTCTTTGGAAATTCACGTGTAAGTCTAGGATGCTTTTCTTTTTACTGCTTCTAGCTTTGTCACAAACCTTCTTGGCCTTTTGTTTTTGTAGAAGTTTCTATGGAGAAATCGGAGGAAGGCAAGGAGAAAGCTTAGGAAGCTTTAGAGATCTCTGTTGAAGAAAGGAGCATTCCGTTTTTGCTAAGTGAGGAAGCGATGAGCCAAAGCTGCATCAGGGGTTTGTCCACGGCCTTTTGCTTCTGTTTTATATCCCCTTTTGACTAACTTCTTGGTTGACCTTTTGCCGTTTTGCAGGGAATATGTCAGAACTGGGTCTAAGGTGTTGGAGGACTTTAAAAAGGCTCATGTGGCGAGGAATGCAAAGTTGGCGTCTGGGAGCAAGGCTCTAGAGGTGGTGGAGATCTCGGAGTCTCCCTCTGCTGGGTCCAAGAGGAAGGGGACCCAGAAGGCCACTATCTCCAGCAAAATGCAAAAGGGTCTTCCTACCAAGTAGTCCTCTTCCTTTGTCCGCGATCTCGATGGTGCCCTGGAGCACCTATAGAGCTTCGTCTTCCCTGTTCTTCCTTCTAGCCCTCCCAGTTCTGACAACTTGGGAAATTTTGTCCAAGAAGGGGATGATCAACGTAACTGGGTTAGCTTTAGCTTTTGGCTGGCCTTTGATTGTTTCCTTTTCTTCTGGCTAACTTTCCCCCTCTTTGTTTTTCAGCTAGTTGCATCGCTCTTACATGCCAAGGATCAGATCGCCACGTAAGTGATCTTTGTAGGGAAGACCCAGGTGGAGGACTATCTCGCTAAGCTGAAGGCAGAGAAGAACAAGTCTGCTGGCTTGGAGAAGGAGCTAAGGGAGATGAAGGAATTACTCTGGGGGCTGAAATCGGAGAAGGGGAAGGCGGCAGAGAAGGTCCCCACTCTGACTGAGGAGAAGGCGAAGCTGGAAGAAGAGATTTGTAACCTGGATGCCAGGGTGACCACCTTCTGGGAGGAGATGTCCATGGCCGTCAACGGCGCCAAGATCATGGAGCGTTGGGGGATGGTTTGAGACTACCTCAAGGGTGAGGCCAAATCTTGGAACTTTTAGGAGGAATCTGAGAACGACAAGATGGTGGTGATTGCGGAGGCGGAAGAGAATGGCCTCGAAGCTCCCACCTTTGAAGATGAACCGGAGATTCCCCCTGCCCTGGCTTCTACACCCCCGGCGGACTGCGCCAAATGTTGAGAAGTCTGCCTCTCCTGATCCTCCAGCTGCCTTGCCTCCAGACCCAGAACCAAGAATCAAGCTACTCTCCCCTTGTGGCATTTAATATCTTTTTTTTTGGTGATGATCTGCCCCTGCGTGGGCTTACTTCTGCCCCTTGTGGGCTTTGTAATGACTTTTCATGGCCCTTGTCGCCTTAACTCTTTGGTGGCCTTCTAGGCCTTCTTTCTGTTTGCCCTTCGAAGCTCAAAACTCGTACTTCGGCCCTTCGTGGTCGTCTATGAATATTTTTCTAACTCCCAGTTGTCTTTTTGCCTTAACAGATTTTTGACTTGGATTTAGAGATGACATTCATGGTCGTTGCTTTGGCGAGTTATTTACCATAGGCATCTTAGCCAGTTGGCTTCAGGCTATAAGCTTCTAGCCTCTGCATCTTGACAAGCTGGCTTCTGGCTATAAGCCTCTTGCCTTTGCGTCTCGATCGTCTCGACTTCCGGCTTTCTAGCCTCTGTTCTCTTATAGGTATTCAAACTTTTGTCCTTCTGGCATATTGGCCTCTAGTCTTTGAACGATACTCCGACTGTTTGACTTCTGGCTTATTGGCCTCTAGTGTTTGTCGTGTCTTGCGAGAGTTCTTGAGTTCCAAGTTGGGATAATCTCAATATCTCTCTTTTTTTTTAAAATTTTTTTTGAGGGAGTTATGCTTCTTGTCCTTTGACAATGCTTAGGTTCTTAAGACGTGGTTTTGGCCTCTTGATACCCGGAGGCATCTTTTGGCTTTTTGGCATTCTGCTACCCGGAGGTAACAACTAGGTTGCGTTTTTTGCCCTCTTGATACCCGGAGGTATCTTGTAGCTTTTTGGCATTCTGTTACCTGGAGGTAACCACTAGCTTGTGTTTTTGGCCTCTTGATACTGGGAGGTAACCACTAGCTTGTTGGCATTCAGCTATCCAAAAGTAGTTGTTTTGCTTTGCTGGATTCTGCTTCCTACAGTGAAGCCACTATTAATCTTATTAGTTTTACTGGTATGGAGCTGCCCCGTAAAGGGATCCAAGTGCCAGACTTTTCTTCTACTTTCCACGTCTGGGTAAGTAGGTATAGGTGATGCTCATGTGCTCAGTTGACATAGCTTTTGCGTTTACTGTGACCTGGTAAGCAAGGTTAAGTTGTTTTTGCTTTCGGCTCAACACTCTGCTATGCGGTTAGCCACTCTTTGTTAAGCAGAATAAGCAATTTTTGTCTCTTACTTTCTTTCAAGTATTTTCCCTTTTTCAAGAAGAGTTTTTTTGAGCTTTTCGCTTTTGTTTTGGAAATACGTTGCTTGTATTACTCCTTAATTCAGGAGTAGTCATTCAACTTATTTGCCCCTTGCTTTTAACTGAATTTTCCCGTGAGAAAGCAATTGTTTTATTGATTGGTATCCATCCTTAGACATAGCATGATTACATAAAAAAGATATAAAAGAAATTAAAAAATCAAAAGCAGAAAAACGTATCTCGGGTATGGTCGTCCGAATCAGGAGCATTCTTTTAGAAGAAGTAAGACTTTAGGTGTAACGCGATCCAGCCATTCGGCTGTAATTTTTCGTTCCTGTCTTGTAACTTGTATGCCCCTACTCCTATGACTTCCACTATTTGGTACGGTCCTTCCCTGTCAGGCGCCAGCTTACCCACGGCCTTGTCCCTAGGATTGTCAAAGACTCGGCGCAACACAAATTCTCCTTGTTGGAACGTCCGGGTTCATGCCTTCTTGTTGTAGCTGCGAGCCACTTCTTGTTGGTACTTCCAGTTTCAGATTCTTGCGGCTTCCCTTTTTTGGTCAAGTAGATCCAGGGTCAAAGCCATCAGTTCTTCATTCTCTTTTGGGGTTAGAAGCTCTGAGTTGGCCATAGGAATGCTGACTTCGGTGGGAGACACCGTCTCTGTTCCGTAGAACATGGTGAAAGGTGTTTCCCCTGTTGAAGTCTTGATGCTAGTTCGACATGCCTATAGGGTAGCTGGAAGTTCTTCGACCCAGTTGCCTTTGGCGTCGTCCAGCCTATTTTTCAGAAGATTGACTATTGTCTTGTTAGTGGATTCGGATTGCTCGTTGGATTGTGGATGTATCGGAGTTGCAAAGCTTAGTTTTATGCCCCAATCTTTGCAAAACTTCTTGAATTTTTTGCTTGTGAACTATGAGCCATTATCTGTGACTATCTCTTGAGGCGTTCTGAATCGTGTTACCACGTTCTTCCAGAGGAACCTCTTGATTTGGACATCCGTAATCTTGCTCAAGGCTTCTGTCTCCACCCATTTAGAGAAGTAGTTAGTAACTACCAAAAGGTATTTCAGCTGGCTGGGAGCTGTCGGGAAATTTCCTACAATGTCCATTTCCCACTTGATGATTGGCCATGGAGAACTTAGGGATTTGAGGTTTTCCGGGGGTAGCTTGGATACTTGCGCGTGCTTCTGGCATTTTCATAGTATTTGGCAATCTGGAGGGCTTCATGAACCATTGTAGGCCAATAGTAGTCTGCCCTCTTGGCTATTAGTACCAAGCTTCTTCCACTAGAGTGGGATCTGCACTCGTCTTCCGGCTTTACGCATTTGAGGTATTGCCCCGAGAAAGATCTTATCTAGAGTTTTCTGTGAATCAGGCAATAGCGGGATTCTTGCCTTTTGATCTTACGGCACTCACTCCTGATATTGGGCAGGACGTCATTCTTTAGTAGGAAATAATGGGCGTCATCCAAGTTTCTTCTTCTTCGATGTTGGAGACTTGAGGCCCTTCGGCGTCCTTGTCAGTAGCCGGCCATTGGAAAAACAGCAAAGGTATGCTAGTTGGCTTCGCAATTTTTAGGGTTGAGGCCATGTTGGCCAAGGTGTCCGCATGCGAAGTTTTCTCCCTCGGGATCTGTGTGAGTTTGCATGCTTTGAACAAATCGATGAGCCTCTTGGCTATGGCCATTTACTTTGTCATGCTAGAATCTTTTGTTTGGTAGTCTCCTTGTGTCTGGCTCAATTGGGAATCACTGTAAACTTGTAGGTTTTCTATTCCCCAGTCTGAGTCATGCATATAAGGCTTCATACTCACATTCATTGTTGGTGGCTCTAAAGTTGCATCTTATTGCTCTTGATACCACTTCTCCCCTTGGTGAGATGAGCACGAGGCCTACTCCTGCCCTTCCTATGTTGCTGGATCCATCTACGTAAAGTGCCCATTCTTCTTTACTTTTATTTTTAGCTCGATCCTAACTTCTTCTTATGCCCCTGGTATCATTGGCGGGGAGAATTCTGCAACAAAGTCTGCCAGGACCTGCGATTTGATCGTCGTGGCAGGGCGAACATCACATCGTACTCGCCTTACTCCACTGCCCATTTGGCTAATCTTCCAGATAATTCTAGCTTTTGGTGTACAAACTTGATAGGGAAGGACGTTGTGACTATCACCGGGTGAGCCTGGAAGTAGGGATGCAGCTTCCTGGACGAGACAACCAAGGAGAGAGCAACCTTTTCCAGGTGACTATAGCGAGTCTCGGTATCCGGAAGGGACTTGCTTACATAGTACACCGGACGCTTTTGTTTCCTGCTTCTGTTACCAAGACTGCACTTACGACATGCTCTGAAACAGCCAAGTACAGGAGCAGAAGCTCTCAATATTTGGGCTTTGAGAGAAACGGATGCATTGTGAGATATTCCTTGAGCTTGATTAGGGCGTCTTCAGCCTCTTGGTTCCATTCAAATTTCCCAGTGAACTTAAGGGCTTCAAAGAATGCATGCGACTTGTCGGACAACCTGGATATGAATCTACTCAAGGCTATCATTCTTCCGATAATCTTCTAGATGTCTCGTCGAGTCTTGGGAAAAGAATTGCCTGAAACGCCCTGATTTGCTCCAGGTTCGATTCAATGCCCTTGTATGTAATAATATACCCCAAAAATTTCGCGGAGCTTTCTCTGAATGAGCACTTAGAAGGGTTGAACTTCAAGTTGTACTCTCTCAAGGTAGAGAAGGCTTGTTCCAAGTGAGGTATGTGGTCTTCCCCATCTAAGGACTTGACCAGCATGTCGTCTATATAGACTTCCATGGTCTTGCCGATTTTGTCTACGAACATCATGTTGACTAGCCTTTGATAGGCGGATCGCGCATTATTCAATCTAAAAGGCATCACCTTGTAGCAGTATATTCCATGAGAAGTCATGAAGGACGTCTTTTCCTGGTCGTCTGGATGCATGAGTATTTGGTTGTACCAGGAAAAGGGATCCATAAAGCTCATCAACTGGTATCCAGCTGTGGCGTCAACCAGCTTGTCTATATAAGGCAAAGGGAATTAATCCTTAAGCAAGAATTTTTTTAGATCCGTAAAATCTATTGAAATCCTCCACTTGCCATTCTTCTTCCTGAACACGACGACCTTCGCCAGCCAGTCCGGGTAGTGGATTTCCCTAATGAACCCGACCGCAAGGAGATTCTTGTCTTCATCACTGATGATTTCATCTCGTTTAGGTGCGATCTTTCTCCTTTTTTGCTTGACCGCTGGGTACTTTGGGTCGACTTGCAACTTATGCACTATGACTTCCGGGTCTGTCCCTGGCATATCCACGTGGGACCAGGCAAAGCAATCGGCGTTGGACCTCAAGAAGATTATTAGCCTTTGATGTAGGCCTTCTTGTAATCTTGCTCCTATTTTGAGATTTCTGCCTGGTTCTCCAGTTACCGAAGGTACTGTTGGGAGTAATTTAGGTCATGGGAATTCCCCATACTTAGATGGAGTAAAGCAGTAAGACCTCAACGCAGGGGAATGCCCAGAAGCAGGAAGATAGACGACGTCCCATAGCCAGAAGCCAGAAGTCAGACGACCAAGCATGGCCGGAAGCCAGAAGCCAGCCGACCACCGCCTCTCCTTTATTTTTGCTATTCCAACTGACAGATAATGACATGTATTTTAGATAAATATGCATATATTCTACAAATAATCATGATATATCCAATTCTTGGAGGGATAATCATAAAACTCATGTATAAATACCAAGCTTAAATGGAAAAGAGCACGCACGAAAAACCCTAAGCAGAGAATCAATATAAGTACCATCTTTTTGCCATCTTTGATCTCTATGCTTAGCTAAAACACTCGAAATCCTTTGCTAAACATTCATTGACCTCCAGCTTCCGTAGTGCTACGAAGAACGACAAAAATCACCAATAAAAGTTGGCGCTAGAAGTTGGGGAGCTTTCAAAAACAACTACATGAGGATGGTTGGAGATAATCATGAATTAGCAAACATCACACCAGCACAAGCAGAGCTCACCTACGAGGAGATGCGATCTCAACTAGAGACTTTGCAAAAGAGACTAGGAGAGATGGAGCAGCTTCGAAGAGATTAGACACCAAGTGGAGCTGATGCAGCAATTGCAGAGCTTCGGACCCTGAGGTAGCAGAAGGAGGCTCATGCCAAGGCACTCCAAGAGAACACGCAGCGCCTGCAGCAGCAAGAGCTGGAGACCGAAATCCTCAGAGAGGCAAACTCGGCTCTGACGGCGAATCGAGCCACGAATCATAGGTTCAGGGTCCAGGTACCCCGGATGCCAACTCTGGAAACCCCTCGTACCAATAACCTGGGAGACGGAGAAAACCCAGTAGCAGCGGGGACCTAAGATGACTGAAACCTTGCTCAAGAGCAAGAAAACCTGATGGATACAGAAGAGCCACATGCCGCAGGCCTCACCCCACTCTCTGATGAACCCAGATGATTGGAGCAGATGTTCTCTAGCAAATTTGAGGCGCTGTAGTCGGTGATCGAGCGACTTCCAGGTTGCTCGCCTCCCCTGAGGAAAAGTGCCCTGAGCTCCTACGTGGACACTCCTCAGAGGAGATCGCCCTCACCGATATGCCCAAGAAGTTTACCTTCACATTCGTCAGGCCGTACGACGGGACTTCTAACCCGGACAATCAGATTGTGCAGTATAAATAGAAGAAGCTTACTGTTGCAATCCAAAAGGAGCATAAGGAAGCCGACATGTGCAAGGGGTTCTGATCTAGCCTGACAGGGGCCGCCTTGCAATGGTTCATATCAATTCCAACCGGAACCATAAGATCCTTTGCTTATCTGACGAATTTGTTTGTGGAGCAATTTGCCAGCAGTAGAGTGACTCCCAAGTCCTCTGATGACCTTTATGAGATCAGGCAGCGTAAGACAGGGCCGCTCAGAAGTTATCTTCACCGCTTCAACAATCAGAAAGTTACCATCCCGAACTGCAGAGTTGCTACCGCGATTTCTGCCTTCAAGAGGGGACTCCTGCTTGATGGAGATCTATACGAAGAGCTCACCAAGTATCAATGTAGAACGATGAAGGATGTTCTCTCCAGGGCCTAGGCGCAGATCAAGTGGGAAGAAGATCTGCTTGCCAAGCAAGAATCTCGGGTCATGAGGATCGAGAAGACGGCCAGGGATGACAAGCCCTACGAAAGACCTACCCGGGACGATGGACAAAAGGTAGCCAAAGGGCAAAAACCTTTGGAAAGCATGACATCAATAGATTCCCGCCGGTCCATACCTGGCCAGACATATCCAACCTGTCAATATCGAGCACGGAGCTGGTAGGAGTCTTGAAAGAGATTGGAGGCCAGGCAAATGGTCCAAGAAGATGAGATCACCTGACAACCACCGAAATCCAAATAAATGGTGCGATTTCCACAATGACCACGATCACAGAACAGAGGATTGTATATCCTTAAGAATAGAAGTCAATGAGCTACTTAAGAAGGGATACCTATGAGAATTCCTTTCCAACAAGGCTAAGGAGATGCTGGGTAACCAGGAAGAAGGAGTCCCAGCCGGCCGTCAAGCACCTAATTCCCCAAGACACTATAGGGTGATCAATGTCATATATGGGGGTTCAGAGATAAGTGGCATCACACACGCCGCTGCCAAGAAAAGCCCATGGCTGGCTAAAAACAATCATAGTACCCCAGAAGTCAAGCGCCAAAATCTCATCCAGGAAGTCATAAGTTTCACGGCTGGAGGACAAGATAGAATCCTGACACCGTATCATGACGCATTAGTTGTCTCCTTGTCGGTGGCGAATTGTTTGGTGAAGAGAGTACTCATCGACAATGGAAGCTCTACAAGCGTACTTTTCCTGGGAGCATACACAGACCTGGGTCTCACCCAAGAAGTCAAGCAGACTATTGGAGAAAATCCACTCCCGGTTTGCGCCGGAGGAATCAACTTGTCCACTAAGTTTTCTGCCATAGACTGTCCCTCCGCCTACAACATAATCATGGCAGACCCTGGATACACGAGATGAGAGCAGTGCCATCAACCTTGCACCAAGTACTCATGTTTCCAACCCCATAGGGAATCAAGGAGATAAAGGGAGAGAAAGAAAACGCTTGATCATGCTACCAGACCACCTTGAAGGGAAGGACAACTCCATTATAGCAATTACATAAGCCACTTCCCGCATTGAATATGAAAGAGCCGGAAGTGGAACAGTTGGACGACGTCCCTCTAGTACCCTGAGAAAAAGGCAGGAACCTCAAAATATGGGCAAGATTACAGGAAGGCATACGCCAAAGCCTGATATACTTTCTTAGATCCAACGCAGACTGCTTCGCCTGGTCTCACGTGGATATGCGAGGAATAGATCCAGAAGTCATAGTCCATAAGCTGCAAGTAGATCCCTCATACCAAACAGTCAAGCAAAACAGGAGGAAGTTCGCGCCTGAACGAGATCAGATCATCAATGATGCAGTCAAAAACCTCCTGGCAGCTGGGTTCATTAGAGAGGTCCACTACCCAAATTGGGTAGTAAATGTCGTCGTGGTCCGGAAGAAAAATGGCAAATGGCGGGTCTGCATAAACTTCACGGGTCTAAACAAATCTTGCCCCAAAGATCCCTTTCCACTGCCTCACATAGATAAGCTGGTCGACGCCATAGCTGGACACCAGCTAATGAGGTTCATTAATGCCTTTTCTGGGTACAATCAAATACTTATGCACCCAGACGACCAGGAAAAGACATCCTTCATGACCTCTCGCGGAATCTATTGCTACAAGGTAATTCCTTTTGGGTTAAAGAATGCAGGATCCACTTATCAAAGGCTAGTCAACGTGATGTTTACAGACCAAATCGGCCAGACCATGGAAGTCTATATAGACGACATGTTGGTCAAGTCCTTAGATGCGGAAGACCACATAGCTGACCTACAACAAGCCTTCTCCACTTTGAGGAAGTATAGCATGAAGCTCAACCCCTCTAAGTGCTCATTCGTGGTAAGCTCCAGAAAATTTTTGGGGTACATAGTCACATACAGGGGCATTGAATCGAACCCAAAGCAAATAAGGGCGATCCAAGCAATCCCTTCGCCTAAGACCCCACGAGACGTCCAGTAGCTCAATGGAAGAATGGCAGCCCTGAGTAGATTCATATCCAGGCTGTCTGACAAGTCGCATGCATTCTTTGAAGCCCTTAAGTTCACGGAGAAATTTGAATGAAACCAAGAGGCCGAAGACGCCCTAGTCAAACTCAAGGAATATCTCATAACACCACCTCTTCTCTCCAAACCCCAAGACGAAGAGCCTCTGCTATTATACCTGGCCATCTCAGAGAACGCCGTGAGTGCCGTTTTGGTAAGAGAAGAAGAAAGCTAGCAGCATCCGGTGTACTACGTAAGTAAATCCCCTCTGGACACCAAGACTCGCTATAGGCACCTGAGGAAACTAGATTTCGCCATGGTCGTCTCGGCCTGGAAGCTGCGTCCCTACTTCCAGGCTCACCCAGTGATATTCGTCACTGGTCCGCAAGAGATAGTTACAGACAATGGTCCGTAATTCACAAGCAAAAACTTCAAGAATTTTTGCGAAGATTGGGGCATAAAGCAGAGTTTCGCAACTCCAAGACATTCGCAATCCAATGGGCAAGCCGAATCCACAAACAAAATGATAGTCAACCTTCTGAAAAAGAGGTTGGACGACGCCAAAGGCAACTGGGTCGAAGAGCTTCTAGCTACCCTATGGGCATGACAAACCCGAATTAAGACTTCCACAGGCGAAACACCTTTCTCCCTGGTCTACGGAAAAGAGGCAGTGTCCCCAGCCGAAGTCAGTGTCCCTAAAGCCAGGTCAGAGCTTCTAACCCCAAGAGAAAATGAAGAGCTGATGGCTTTGTCCCTTGATCTCCTTGATGAAAAAGGGAAGCCGTAAGAATTCAAAACTTGAAGTACCAACAAGAAGTAGCTCGCAGCTACAACAAAAGGTATGAACCCGAACGTTCCAACAAGGAGAATGGGTACTAGGGACAAGGCCGTGGGAAAGTTGGCGCCTTGCTTCGAAGGACCATACCAAATCGTAGAAGTCAAAGGAGCAGGGGCATACAAGTTACAAGACAGGTATGGAAAAGTATAGCCAAATAGCTGGAATGCGTTACACCTAAAGTCTTACTTCTTCTAGAGCAACGCCCATGACCCGGATGACCAAACCCCAGATACGTTTTCTGTTTTGGATTTTCAATTTTTCTATATCTTTTTATGTAATCATGATACGTCTAAGGACGAATACCCATCAATAAAACAACTGCTTTCTAACAAGAAAATTCAGTTAGAAAGCAAGGGACAAATAAGTTAAATGGTTAATCCCCAACAAAGGAGGAACATAAACAATGTACCCTTCAAAGCGAAAGCAAAAAGCAAGGGGAAAATAAGTTGAATGATTACTCCTCAATGAAGGAGTAACACAAGCAATGTACCCTTCCAAAGCAAAAGCGAAAGGCTCAAAAAAAAGAAGAAAGAAACTCTGCTTCAACAAGGGAAAACACCTGGAAGAAAGCAAGAGACAAAATTGCTTATTCTGCTTAAACAGAGAGTGGCTATCCGGAAAGCAGAGCGCTGAGTAGAAAGCAAAAACAAGCTTAACCTAGCTTACCAGGCCGAAGTAAATGCAAAAGCTATGCGGTCTGAGCATAGGAGTATCACCCATACCTACTTACCTAGACGTGGGAGGTAGAAGAAAAGTCTGGTACTTAGACCCCTTTGCGGGGGAGGTTCATACCAACAAAACCAATAAGACTGAGAGTGGCTTCACTGCAGGAAGAAGAGTAGAGCAAGGAAAAATCAGCTATTTCAGGATAGTTGAATGCCAAAGAGCCAGAAGATGCCTCCGGGTATCAAAAGGCCAAAAATACAAGCAAGTGGTTACCTCCGGGTAGCGTAATGCAAAAGAGCCAGAAGATACCTCCGGGTATAAAAAGGCCAAAAATCCAAGCAAGTGATTACCTCCGAGTAGCAGAATGCTAAAGAGCCAAAAGATACTTCCGGGTATTAAAAGGCCAAATATCCAAGCAAGTGGTTACCTCCGGGTAGCAGAATGCCAAAGAGCCAGAAGATACCTCTGGGTATCAAAAGGCAAAAAATCCAAGCAAGTGGTTACCTCTGGGTAGCAGAATGCCGAAAAAGCCAGAACGTGTTGGGGTCAAAAACTGTCTCGACGAAATCGATGCCAGAAAAGGGTCTCG
>OVAN01008352.1:210-18286 GCA_900406275.1 Anastatica hierochuntica | reverse complement strand
ATATATATATATATATATATATATATATATATATATTTCAAATTTTGGTGACTATATATATATATATTAATATTTTTACTATTTTATTAGATTTTTGGGTATTGGGTCCAATTTGGTTTCTTTAAAAAGTTCGAAAATCGCTCTGAACCGACACGAATCCGAACCAGAACCTACTTGAAACTCAACCGGTTCATAAACAGTTCTTAAATAGGTGGATCCGAACTACCAGAAACCGGGCAGAACCGAACCGAATCTAACCCGAGGAACCGAATACCAATGCTTAGTTTTGGATTTAGGGTTTAAGATTTACTTTTCGTGTGCCATTGTAGTTCGTGTTCAGGGTTTAGGATTTAGTGATTCATGTTTTGGCTTTAGAGTTTGGTTATTCAAGTTTTAGGGTTCGATGTTTATTGATTTTGGTTTAGGTGTAACTTCTTGGGTTTATCCATATTAATGGTAGCTGTGGATGTTTGGGTATCCATTAGGATTCGGTTTAGATTTATTTGGGTTTCGGATTTTCGAGTTTAGAGGTCCAAGTCCCATTGGGGTACTTATAAATTTTTGTTTAGGTTCGGTTCAGATATTAGCGGTAAAAAATTCAAATGTACCAAATATACAAGAAAAGAAAATGTATATCGACAACAAACAAAAGATATACACAAGAAAAAACTTCCAGAAAAAAAAATTTGACAATAAACCCAAAAGCGAATCAGTCATTTTGAAGTTTGTTTTCTTGGCATATGTGGAACATCTCTAAATGATGGCATTTTTGGAATGCCGCCAAAGATTATGGATTGGAGTAATTAACCCCTATATTAAAATCACATAACACAGAACACATAGTGTCGTTTCGTCTGAATGAAAACATGCACCGACGTAAACGGAACGGAGATCTAGCGGCGTCCTAATTTTCAGTAGAGCGACAAACGGCGCTTAAACGGCAAATCATTCCTCGTTCATTTAAAATCATCAACAGTTTTTTAACAACAAAATTAATCAACATTTACTAATAAAAAACCCACCGTCACTCATCAGTGCGCATTTTTAAAAATTGTATTGATTATCTTTTTGATCATGAAGCATTACTATTTAAACCCAGCTGTAAATATCCGACGACCAACTCTCATTTATTTAAATATGTTCAGCATCATCTACTAACGAATCTTTCTTCTTTACTCTGTGGCATCCACTAATAATATTTTAAGAGAAATATAAGTTAGAATAAAAATCCCCCTATATATTAATTGAATGTACATTTTAATGAAATTTGTTTAGAAGTCAGCTATATGAAAAATTTTATGATTAATGTTATAATTTGATTGGTCGAAAGATTTCTAATTTGTTTTAATTTATCTTTATTTAATTCATCTTAAATTTATAGATATAAATCATGACAGTTTTCTTATAATTTTATAACAATTAATTAATAAAGACAGTTTAAGGAAACAAGGTTTATGGTTCAGTTTTTTTAAATATAATTTATAATATACAAAATTAATTAAATTTTGGGAAAACATTAAGCATAATATTAACATATAACATGGAATATTTTTAAAACCAAAACCCTGTTTTTAAAAAGATTTTTAATATAACGTTTTATTAGAGCAAACAAATAATATTTTTATAAATAGATTACTATAGAAAAATTCTTATACACCTTTGAATGAGCTTTTAGGACAATTCTATTATTTTATTTGCACTTATAGCACATATAAATTTACTTAAATCAAATATGATATATAATACAAAAGTTAATTACATACTTCAAAAATATTAAACAAACGATTTAATAAAATATAAACAGAAATTAAAACATGAAAATAAAAGTTTCTAAAAGTTTAATAACAATTTAATTAGAAGAAATAATAACATTTATATATTTGATTACTATATAAATTCAAAATATATTAGTTTTACATAAATATAAATTGAAGACTATATTTTTTTGTCATCAGCCTAGTGGCTTAGTAGTTCCTTGAAAAGGGCATCACTCCGGGTTCGAACCCAAGTAAGTAAACTTGGCCAACAGAGGTGGTAACCACTGTACCACTTGTGCCGCTCAAATGGAAGATTATATTTTTTTTGTCATCGTAGCCTAGTGGCAAATAGTTTCTCTCACTAGAGACAGGTACAGGGTTCGAACCCTGATTTCGTGAGATGGATTCAGAGGTGGTGCAACCACTGGCCCACTTGCTCCTCTCAATTGAAGACTATATAATAATCGAAATAATTATATTTCTTAAAATAAATTCAAAATCTTTTACTTTTCCATAATTTTTTAAAATTTAATTCTAAATTATTTTTCTATTTATTGTCAATCTGTAATATATTTGTAATTTATTAACTTCCATATTGAATCGAATGATGGTTATTTTGAAAATCTGGAACCTTAAACTTTTCAACATTTTTCTATTGATTTGTGTTCTCCTTCTCACGGTCAAAATTAATTATTAGGGTAGTAAGGTGATTAACATATACCCTAACAATGTTTCAATAATATTTTTTTTACAAAAAAATTAAACTTAGGGCAATTTTCAAATATAGCACATTTTCTCATTTTCTGGACACACTTAGCATGTGGCTTAGGGTTTTCCACGTGTAGCACTTTTAAAATGTTAGAATGACCATTTTACCCCTGACCATTTTTAAAATGTGGCTTAGGGTTCTCATTTTCCCTAAACCCTAAACACTAAACACTAAACCCTAAATCCTAAACCCTAAACCCTAAACCCTAAATTAGACAAGGGTATTTTCGGTATACGATGCGTTAAATATGCTAGGGTTGGAAAATTTTGGGCTTGTATGCTACATGTGGCCAAAAAACACAAAAGTGTGCTATCTAAGGGAATTTCTCTTAAACTTATAGATATTCTTGATAAAGAATTTAAAAACACATGTTTACGGAGGTCCTAAGACAAAGAAAAAACTTTTGTTTAAAACATTTTCTTTTATAAAAAATTCAAGAATTTAGTTTGAAAGTATAAAAACATTCAAACCAACATCATAAAATTATATTTTATACAAAAAATAAACATCGTAAAATTATAACGACCCCAAATTTCTGATTCGCTCACAACCGAGTTTCCCCTTGTTTCCTCCGTCAATATCTGTGCTGGCAACTCTACCTCCCTTTATCCAAAAAATTTATACTTATAGATTTTTTTAATAAATAATTTAAAAACACATGTTTACATAGATACATGTCTAAAACAAAAAGAATTTTTTGCTAAAACTATTTTCTTTTACGAAAACTTCAAGAATTTATTTGAAAGTAAATATTCAAACTAATATCGTAAATTTTTGACGACTCTGAACCACTGATTTGCACACAACTGAACTTCCCCCTGTCTCCTCCATCAATATTTGCGTTCGCAAACACCTGCCCACATGACCGCCTAATCAATTCCCAACATTTATTTTTCTCTTTATCCCCCTTTCTCTTATTTGAGCTTCGTCCTCCAACTCTCCTTTTTATCCTCATTGCTCTGATTTTACTTCCTCCTCCAACTCTCCTATAGGGATCTTAAATTCAGAAATAGGGTCTAGCTCTATTTTATTTAAAATAAATTCAACTCTATTTTAATCTTATTTCAATCAAGGGTTATGGCTGGTACCAGGTTAACTCATTTAGTTTTCATACAATAAAAAATCAAATATAAATGTATATATAGCTAGTCTATTAAAACGGAACTTTGCTGTTTAAACGGAAAAACGTGATTTAACAGTTTTGAAGAGAAAACGGAATTTGCGGTTTTGGCGGGAGAAACAAAATTTTACGATTTTGGTGGGAAAACAGAATTTCACGATTTTGACGCGAAAACAAAATTTTCCGGTTTTGGCAGAAAACGAAATTTTGCGGTTTTGACAAGAAAACTGAATTTCGAGATTTTGACGGGAAAACGAAATTTGTGGTATTGGCTGGAGAAACGAAATTCTGCGGTTTTGGCGGGAAAACGGAAGTTTGCTTTTTTGGCGGGATAGATAACTTTTTCGGTTTTGGCGGTAAAAAAGTTGAATTTCACGGTTTTGGCGGGACAACTGGATTCTGCGGTTTTGACAGAAAAATTGAAATTGCGGTTTTGGCGAAAAAACTGAAATTGCGGTTTTGGCGGAAAAACGAAATTTTACGATTTTGACGGGAAAGATGACTTTTGCAGTTTTGATAGGAAAATTGAATTTCGCGGTTTTGGCCGGGAACCCAAAATTGTGGTTTTGGCGGGAAACGGAATTTTGCGGTTTTGGCGGGAAAGCTGAATTTTGCCGTTTTGACAGAAAAATAGAATTTCGCAATTTTGGCAGGAAAACGAAATTTTCCCTTATCACATGCCATTGAAAAATGGAAAACGGAAAGTAATTGAAGAACTTCCCTTATCACACACCATCATCGCTTCGCGAGAGAAAGATGAAGAAACATTTGTTAGTACTTAGGTTTAAAATTAGTCCAACCCATCTTGGCCCTATATAAAATAAAAGGGTTTAGGGTTATAAAATCACATAAGAGATGGGCTAACCCTATTGATATAAGCCCTAGAAAAAATCCCTACTCTCCTACTCTTGATTCTCCTTGTCAGATTGAGATATTCAGTGTGGTCCTCTCTCTTCCAGTTTATGATGCGGGGAAAGTATTCACCTAAAATATCAGTTGCAAGTGTATAGCAACTGCGATAGTATTTAGGGATCGAATCCAAAAGACCAAGGGTTACGCCACGAACTTATGAGAATAGAATTAGGCTAAGACGGATAATATGGTTTTGTGTTTTGGGATAATGTAATGGACGAAAAATCAGAATTCAAACTAAGCTAAAATAAACTAAATAAGCGAGTTTAAATCAATGAAAAAGACATCGAGTATCAAGGAATTCTTAGGGATTCATAAATCATGAAAACAGAATTTATCGATAGGGGAATTGTAAAACCGTTCTTGAACTCAAACACAAATGTAAATCCTCTCCGCTTTCAAGGTTCGGGATTATATGCTTAATCAACCAATAGACTCGACTTTCACATGGTCATTGCAGAAGTTAAAAACACATTAATTACTGTACAATTTTCGATATGTTCATTGAACCCGACAAATCGATTTTCACACATTTACAAGGTTTAGGTCATTTAAAAAATGTCTTGTAATTTAAAAAGCTTTAGAAATGTAAATCTACATAAGATCAATACCTAGTTAGTTATTCTAGTTCCTGCATTGGGATTGAAAATATATGAAGAAGCCATAAGATATTTTCCTAATCGAACAAACACTTTACTAGCAATTCATGAATATCCCCTTGAAAACCCTTTAACCCAACAAAGATACTACTCAATATAAACGATCAGATACATCATCAAGCATTTGAATGAAGAAGGAATCATGATTAAAAGAGAATAAGAACAAGCAAAGCTTTAGAAAACTTCTCCAAAAGACGTAAAAGAAGAGATTATCTCCAAAGTACGATGAAACTGAAAGCTATGAATACCAAGCCTTGGGGATGGCTGCTCTCTAAAAATTGTCTCTTCTGTAGAACTCTTTGATAAAAAGGCTAAAAAAATTATTTATAAGGGTAGGTCAAGTTTAGGTCAATTAGGTTAATTTTGGTTGATTTTACATCTACAACGTTTTATGCCAAAAATAGGTAATAAATCGGTGGGATCGAGTCCGTGGACCGGTGGTAGAGTCTTGAGGGATGCCAGAATAACCCACCATCGTTTGGCCCAAATAAAGGCTCGTGGCCGGTGGAAACACTCAATTTTCTCAACCTTCATCTTCAAGCTAGACGGATCAATCTTCATTCAATCCATCATATCTTTTGATCCACTGATCCAAATTGAAACCACCTCCATTAAAAGCTAACTAAATTATATAGATCTGCCAAAATTTCATCAAAATCCATAGAAGGAAATACTTTCATCTTGGACGATCTTTCTGTTGCTTGGAAACTGTCCAAAAACTAGTTTTTGCTCCAATTAGCTCCATATTGCTCCAAAATGCTTTGTTTGACCGAATATGATTCTAAACACAACAATACAAGAAACCTACCTTTTATAGGACAAAGTTTCTTTAAAAATTTAAGAAATCATACTATAATCCGTAGGAAAATGGTAACATATTGATGTTATCAACTCTCCAGACTTACCTCCTAGTTCATCCTCAAGTTAAGAAATGAAGAATAAAGAAGAGATTTGAAAACCTGGAAACTTACCTGAACTTCATGAACTTATTGGCGATTTAGACTGAAGAAATTCACTAACAATTGTGTTGACGTTTAGGTAGAATCCCCGGTATTCAGCAAAAGTTTTAGCAAAGTCTCTGATTCAAGCTACAATCAAAAAAAGTGATCCAATATCTTTGTCGCTACTCCCTTAATTCTACAACGTGCGATCTTTTCGAGGGAGTATCGATCAAATAACACATGACTAAACTCAAACGAGATCATAAACCATTTCAGCCCACAATCGATTCCTTTCCTCTTGCTAATTCACTTTTAAGTGCTTTTTTAGAGGCTGATGTTTTCCTACTTTTCCAGGGTATAATTTTATTTTTTCTATCAGCCTCTGAAAATCGATTTTTTCTAGGGTATCATTTTTTTGTGGATCTCTATATATTTTTTCCTTTTAAGCACATTCATATTTATTGGCTCCATGGTTATTGGAAGTGAGTCCTTTTTACTCACTTCATAGACTTACATCTGAAATTCATATTAAGTACAAGCATATTTTTTGAAGATTTTTATTAAAAAGGATAGAGGGGAACCGTAGACTTAATTTTGTCAGGTCCAGAGAGGAATATTATTCAGTGTATACCAAGCCGCAGGAAGAGAAAATTAAGTTCATTAAATGTTTGACTAGCTAAAGATTACCAAGATATAAAGTGATACGGTGTCTTGGTCGGGTGATCCATTTGGGTTATCCCGTTCGTTAAAACCGCAGTCAAATACTAGCACTAGGGACACTAGTCATTGGTCACGTGGTTAGTACAAAGTAATTAACTTCTAACTGATTTTGACTCAATAAAGAAATTTTATTTTGAAAATTTTTTAAAACGACTCAAAAACTAAGAAAAAGAATCAAAAATAAAGAAAAATAAGCATTAGTAACGATAAGAAAATCCTCGAACTTAACATACACCGTGCCTGTGTAAAATAAAGTGAGGAAGATACTAAAAGCTAATGGAAAAGATAAGGAATAGGATACATGTGGCTGGTTGGTCAAAATTATGGAGAAAGTTCAGCAATATGTGATGTTTCGGTAAATCAAAATGATGCTCAATGGTCCGTTTTCGCAATCCGGGAATAATTCTTTGACCAAACTGAAGCTCCACTGATAATAGAATATTTAAGTAATACAATTAAAGTTTAAAGTCAGGAGTTCATATCGAATTTGATTTTTGCCGAGTTTGGTCCCCGAGAAGCTCGGTTTAGATCATTTGATGAAAATCGGGTTGTTTTTGATTTGAGACTGTTCCAGGGATGTTTTTTTAGCATTGCATTCTTCATATTCTAATTAGTAGCAATTATCTAATTTGACAGCTTGGTTCGCTTTTTCGCTTGGCGGAGCTCGATTTTGCTCTGACCAAGTTTTCTTCGGTTTTTTGCTCTAATCGGGGTGCTCTAAAATGAAATGTAAGCGCTTCCAAAACTTTTTGGGCTATTCTTCATAAAGTTCCCACTTTATTTGAACCTCTTTAGTTGTAGAACTTGGTTCAACTCCTAGATAAGAGTTTTAAATAAACCAAATTTGTCATTGAGCTAAAGTCGCGAGATGTCTCTGCCAGCCAATTTCTCACATGTTTCTGAATAAATATAATGATTTTCAGCTAGCTTGAAAGTTATTTTGGTTTAGATTGCTCTTGAGATTCTCTGGTTTTGGTCTTTGTTTTTTATCGCATTTTTGAGCCTCTCAATTTGCTTGAAGAATGGCTCTGCCTTGATCAGATGTTTTGTAGCCTCAAAATAATTTTATTCTCGTTACAAAAGAAGTTTGTTTTGATTAAAAATGATAATCTTTCTCAAAATTCCTTTATTATCCCATTTTGTGCAATATCGTCTCCATAGTCTCGCCTTTGAGTCTTAGGGTCTTCCAAGAGGGTTAGATATCTCAAATTTCTCTTTGTGACTTGCATTAAGTACTAGAAAAATTTTGGTAATTTCTTGCTTGGCGAGTAAGATTTGGCTCAAATGCAAAAATTTCCTCAGTTTAAGAATCCTTGAAGCTCCAAGTATGTACTTACATCCACAACGTTCCAGCCTTGAAAAACATCTAAATTAAATGTAGTTGATGGGATTTGGATGTTGGCTATTGAAGTTATTGAGTTTGGAATTGATCTGGCCAAGAAAATGTGTTTCCGGAACATGTTTCGCCCATGGGAAGTGTAGTAAGATGGGCGGGTGGTTGTTCGAAGTTCGTGGGTGATGGCTGGTAAGATTGAGGTCATGGAGGTGATTCATCGTTTGGTGGACGTGGTTTCACCTATTTTGGATAATAAATGCACCGCGGCCAATGGTGGGTGGATTGGTCGCGAATGGGTTGAGGCAAATGGTGTTTTCACACCGGCCGGGGGTGATTTTTGGGTCTTGGACCAGTTGGATGGGGAGCATGGACCAATGGGGAAGTGTAGGTTAGGCGCGAATGGATGGAGCTGCCACCGGTTTTCGCCAAAACATGCATCATGGCCGGTGGGATGGTTTGGGTGCCTTGGATGGTTCGGGGCTGCTGGTTCTTACCACTGGTCGGGCCTCCCTTTTCGGCACAGAATGATTAACCCTAAAATCAAATCCTAAAAAATGTAAATAAAATCAAAAGTGAAAGAACATACGGGTTGCCTGCCATAAAGCGCTTCATTAAAGTCTTTTAGCTCGACTCCTAGGATTTTTTTGGCTCAAGGTGAATCAATGAAAGAGATTATGGCTCCTTTAGCTTCTCTACATTCCAGACTTAATGATTTTAGGACTTTTCTTGTAGCTAAACCATCTTCATTGGTTTTGTGAAGACCATTTGCTCCGGGAAAAAGTTTCATCGTATTGCTCAGCTTTTCTTTGATGAACTCTTCGCCTTTATCCTCCAGCTTCTGGGGGATGATGATTCTGAACTTGGAAAAGCGTTTAGAGTGTCCTTTAAGTTTTACCTTAGGTTGAAACACGTCATCACAACCCTTCTTATGTGCCTAATTCAAATCAGTTTTCGTTAAGATCTTTGTGCACTTATATTTTTTCAGTTTGATAACTTTCTTTGGAATGATGGGAGATGTTGGTTGTATCACTTTTTGGACCTCCTTAATGACATCTCGAAGATTTGTTTCTTTCTTCTTATTTCCATAAAGAGTCATACAATGGAAAGCCTTGGATGGGAGGAGCATGATAGAAGGCTTCCTTGTTGATTTTCGGGAAAGAGATCCTTTGATTCTGAAAATCTATCAATGCTCCAACTGTCTTGAGGAATGATGAACCACAAATAAATGGTTTGTGGCTATCCTCCTTCATCTCTATGATGTGGAAATCAGAAGGAATAAGACAATTTCCTACAAGAAGTAAAACATTTGGCAAGAAACCCAAAGCATTGTTGAAGAAGAATAGGCATACTTTATAGAAATCCTTGTTAATTGAAGATCAAAGAACCCTAGCTCATATGAGATGGACCTTGACATCATGTTCATATTAGCTCCAGTATCGCAACTCAACTCCATTAATGGAGCATGAAACAACTACTTCTCATTATTTTCCACCTTCTGAAGAATTTTTCGGTTTAGTCTACGCTTTTGAGCTCTCTTAGATTCTTCTAGTGCCATAACTACCTTTTAAAATTTTTATGAATGATTTCTTGGTCGTCCAATTCCTTGGTAGAAGCTGAATTGCAAAACCGTTTTGCCTGATTCTTAGTTTCTCTCTTCACAGTTTCACATGTTTGGGCAACATGAACTTCCAGCATCATCACCTGGGTAAAAATGGTCACACACTTGTTGTTAACATCATCATAGACGTGGTCTATCCCCTCTATGAATTCTTTTTTTGTTTAGTTTATTGATACCCTGCTGCAATAATGATTCGAGATTACTCTCTTGTTGAAATATAGGCATGGCGGAGGCTTCTGAAGCTTGTTGGGAGCCGAACTGTTGCATTGAGGGATAGTATTCCTCTTCAACATACTGACGCATGGATGGAGAATGAGTAGTTTGGACCATGTTTTGTTGAGAGTATAAATGGTTTTGAGGTTTCTGAAAATTATGCTCGAAAATCCCATTACCAAAATTCAGATTTTTTTCCATTAATAGTTCACCTCTACTTTTTGTTAGGCCGGAAGAATCCTTGATTAGCACCTCTTCTACTGTCAATCGTGTCCCTATAAGTATAGTTAGGTCATTCTTTAATGAGCTAATAAATCATCATCTTCAACACCAAGAACTCTTGATCGGTTGAATTGATCTTGCTTTCATTGAAGTTATCAGCATAGCTTTCGCGGCAACTATCACTTGCTGCGAAGTTATCTGTCAATGCCTTTGTTTCATCTACTGATTTGGTCATGAAGTTTCCATTACTTGTTGTATCAAGAGCCAACTTATACTCACACTCAATGCCTTGATAGAAGATGTTCCACAAGTGTATCTCGGAAAAGCCATGATGTGGACATTCTCTTGCGTAATCTTTAAAACATTCCAATGCCTCTTAAAAAGAGACATTGAAACTTTGCTAAAAATCAGAGATTAATCTTCTCAATCTTCTCGTCCTTTCCTTTGTGAAGAATTTACCGGCAGAAGCTCATTGTATTCTTTTGAAGTGGTGATCGATTGGGATGGAAGCAATTTCTTCCAAGTAAGTGCTTTATCTGCCAATGAGAATGAGAAACGCTTGAAATTAAGATATTTGTCATGAGCTTCCTTAGCATTTATGGTATTGCGCAGAGTTTCGAATGTATCAAGATGATCCAATGGGCTCTCATGATGAAAACCATGAAACTGATTTTTCTTCACCAAATAAATTAGATATGGGTCAATGTCAATCTGATCTCTTCGTGATGGTCGACAGCAGATGGATTACGGCTCACGAGGAGAGCATGAGTTGAGTTGAAATCACCAATGGTTTTATAACGAGGATCCATCATTTATGGTTCAAGTGAACCTAAAACACAAAGAGATCAAAGTAAACAAGTAAAAAAAAATAATTAAAAAAATTGTCCTAGACTAAGCTCTAGACTGAAACTCGTAAGCAACGATATTGGTCCCCGTCAAAGGCGCCAAAAAACTTGATGTGGGGAACATTTTCACCCAAAATATCAGCTGCAAGTGCACAACAACTACGGTAGTATTTAGAGATGGAATCCATAAGGACCAAGTGTTACACTACGAATATATAAGAATAAAAGTAAGGTAAGACGGAAAATATTGTTTTTGTGTTTTGGGATAATGTAATGGACGAAAATTAGAACTGAATTAAGCTGAAAAAAATGAAATAAGTGAGTTTAAATCAATGGGAAAGGCATTGGGCATCTAAGAATTCTCAGGAATATATGAATCAAGTAAAAAAGAATTTTTCAATAAGGGAATTGTAATACCGTTCTTGAACTCAAAATAAAAAGGTAAGTCCTCTCCACTTTCGCGGTTCGAGTTTCTATGGATAATAGACCAAGGGACTTGACTTTCGCATGGTCCTTGCAGAAGTTAAACACGCATTAATTAGCGTACAAGTTTCGATATGTTCACTAAACCCGAAAAATCGATATTCACACGTTTATAAATTTTAGCTCATTTAAAGTATATCCGGTGATTTAGCAAACTTTTAAAATGTAAATCTACCTAAGATCGTATCTAGTTAACTATTCTAGTTCATGCACTGGGATTGACAATAGATGAAGAAGCCATAAGATAGTTCCATAATCGAACAAACACTTAACTAGCAATCCATAAATATCCCCTTGAAAACTGATGTAGGGTAAAGCCTGACCCCAACTAAAACCTATCTGCAAGTGCACACAATCGCAATAATGCTTTGGGACCGAATCCACTGGGTCTAGATATTCACACTTAGGACCCATTTATTTCAAACTAAGCTAAGAACGAAATATGCAAGGGGTTTTGAGATTTTTATTTGGTTTTTAGGGGTTTAATATATGCAAATTGAACATACTCGATATGTTAATTTACAAAGGATAGATCGACGAATTTGATATACATCATATTATAGAAAGTAAAAGTAAGCAAGTAGGAATTAAGATCGGCTATTAGTGCTTCGGTATTGAACACAACCACTAAGGTAAATCCTCTCAACTTTCGAGGTTCAAAAATTCTATACACATAACAACCAAGGGACTCGATTTTCGCACGGTCCTTGCAGAAGAAGTATATGCATAATACGGTTAAGGTTGATTGTTCACAGTTTTATATCGATCCATTTTTGTTGCCTATATAGAAAGGCTTATCGAATTTCCAAGTATTATGTCAAGCTTTTGGAATGCATACTAACCTAAGATCTACTCGCAATGTGACCTAGTAAGCAAATAACATTATTGTGCAAGCAAAGATGATAACGTTATTGATAAAACCTAATTGTTTAGTAATCCAATTCAAGAAAACTCAATGACTTAATATTACCTATTGTCTAACATGAAAACTAATAGATCAAAGATATGTAAAACCGAATTCAATCATCACAACAAGCATTATATCAAATAAAAGGGAGAAGGATAGATAAAATCGAATGAATGGCGAAAGATGAATGTATTGAGATGAGATGGATCCTTTGGAGGCTAACAAAGAGCACGACCCCAAAGGTGTGTCCTTGCCTCCTTAGGAACTTATTCAACCTAAAAATTAAACAACTCTCCCTGAAATAAAAGTTAAAAACAACTATTATAGTACATCTTCACAATTAGGTCAAATGAGTAAAACTTGGCCTTAAGGCCTTCAAATGTTAGACATAGTATAAAGGACCTTTGATATTAGTACTTGGGATTTGAAAGGCTTTGAATAGAGCCACTTGAGTCTGGAGATTGTCTGGTTTGAGACCCAATTGCCTTCCTGTTTCTTGGCCTTTATCGGCACCCTTCATTCGCGAGACAACTGGACTAATCTTCAGTAATATTGTTGTAAGTAACTCTTGATCCACAACTCCGAATGATGTGACACAACCATGACATGAAAGCTAACTCAAATATCTAGATCCTATGCAAATTTCAGAGAAATGCATTGAGGGAAAGGCTCTCATCTTGGACGATCCTTATGATGTTCGGAAACTGTCCAGAAATAGCTTTGATCCATTTAGCTCCACAATGCTCCATAATATATCAGTTTACCTAAAATGATTTGAAATGAAACAAGTAGAGGAAAATAACTTCTAGTCGTTGAGAATTTTATAAAAGCACCAAGAAAACATACTAAAATCCAAAATAAAAGTGGTAAAATAATGGTGTATCAACTCCCAAATTTAGCTTTTAGCTCGTTCTCGAGCTATGAAAGCGAAGAACAGAGAAGAGGTTTGAAAACTTGGAAACTTACCTTTACTTTTTGAACCAATTGGAAACTTAGACTATCTTATTCCATTAACACTCGAGTCGACATTAAATAGAACCTTTAGTAATAATGACAATTCTAGCAACGTCCCCAATTTTATGATCTCCACCACTCCCTAGATCTACAGTGTGTGGTCTCTTCGAGGGAGTATCAATCAAAGAACACATCAACTCGAATCAAGACACAATATATTTCCAACCCATAATCTATTTCTTTCCTCTTCCTTATTCACTTTTCAATGCTTTTAGAGGCTGATTTTTCCTATTTTCTATGGTATCATTTTATTTTTTCTATAAGCCTCTAAGAAACGATTTTCCCTAATTTTCTAAGATATCATTTTTCCCTAAAAAATTTAAAGGTAAGGAATAAGAGTTACTAAGCCGATGGGAAAAATTTTGAAAATGTGATGTTTCGGAAATCGAAGTGTTGTGTAACGGTCCATTTTTGTAATCTGGGAAGAGTACTCCGACCAAAATGAAAAATTACTACAAAATAGCAATTTTAATTAGTAAAAGTAAATTTTAAAGGCTCAAAACTCATACAAATATTTTTTGCCGAGTTTGGTCTCTTCGGAATGCTCGGTTTGGGTCATCTTAAAGGGAAACCAGACTGGTGTGATTTAGATCGTTCTAGGGATGGATTTTGTTGAGTAATGTCTTCTCCATATGCTACTAAATTGGAAATTGTCAATTTGACAGCTTTGTTTGCTTAGCGAAACTCGATTTCATCTTGGCTAAGTTTTCTTCGATTTCTGGCCAATAAGGTGTCCAAAATGAAGCGTAAGCACTTCCAAAACTATTTAGGATATTTTTCGTAAAATTCCCACTTTATCCACGCGTCCTCAGCTATAGGACTTGGTTCAACTCCTAAATATGAGTTTTGAATAAACCGAATTCGTCGATTTATGTCCTTTTTAAGCCAAAATCATAAAATTGTCTCTGCCGGCCAATTTCTCACAAATTTCTAGTCAAATTTAATGAGGAATCTTTGGCAGAGAATTTTTTGATAGAGAATGCTCTTATGATGCTTTATTTGTTGTGATTGTTCTTTTGATCACATTTTTTGCGTTAGAATGGTTATGATGAATGGCTATGCCTTGACCAGATCCTTGGTAAATCTAAATCAATCATTATTTTGAATACAATACATCTTGGCGTGAATTAGAACCGAATCTCCTTGCTGGAGTTCCTTAGATTTCTAAAATATTGCAATTTTTTTCTACATAGACTCGCCTTCGCATTTTTTGGATCTTCAGGGACATGACGAAGGCTTGAGATTTCTTTTAGATGTTATATGAGGTGCTAGAAAAAACTTGGTTGATTCCGTGCTTGGCGATGACTTAGTTGGAAAAATTGCTCGGTATAGGCTCTATGTAGCTCCAAATGTGTATCCTTGCGTTCTTAAACTTCCAGCCTGAAAATCACCGTAAAATTATGCATATATGTTCATTTAGCGTGATGTTCTTGAAGGATTTTTGATTTTGCATGATCTGACCAAGAAAAGTGCGAAAACAGATGTTCGAGTGTGTTTCTCAGCCATATACTCATCTGGAAGGGAAAATGGGTGGGTCGAATTGGGTAAATGAGTGTTCAGGTAGGAGAAAGGACTTGGTAAATGCTTTTTTGGGTGTTGGATGGGTTTCCACCAGTTTTGGACGTACGAATCGTTGTGGCTGGTGGTGGAGTGGGTGGGACACAGACAGTCTAGTGTAAGGGAAGACTAGCACCGACCACGATAAGGTTGTGGGCAGGCGACCAATGGGATTGGTTGCAGAGACCGGTGGCAGGGAGTGGGTGAGGCAGGTGGATGTTGGCAGTAGCACGGGGTGACGGACATCTCCCCACTGGTTTGTGCCAAAAGGACACAGACAACCGATGGGATGGTTTTGGCAAGGAACAAACGTGAGGCGCGTTCCACCGGGTGGCAGATCAATTCCCACTAGTTTTTACAACCATTCTCTTTGTGGCCAGTGAAGTTACATTATGGTTTCGTGTGGTTTGAGGCTTATGGAGCTCGTCACCAGTAGAAGCCTCCTTTTTGGCGAAATTCGGAGCTATGGCTCCATTACCCGGTAAAATGATCCGAACGTCCCAAACATGTTCGTATTGATTTTTCTCCAATTTTTTTTCCAAAGTAAGTTCCTGCAAAAATCAAAGTATTAGAACATCAAAAAACATTTATCAAAAACTTATAACACCAAAATTAACCAACATATTACTAAAATCAAAGTGTAAAAATCAAATACAAAAGAAATTAAAGAAATAAACGTATGGGTTGCCTTCCATAAAGTGCTTGTTCATAGTCAATTAGCTCGACTCCTGGACATTTTTAGACGTGAGGATGCTCTAGTGGGTTGTTTAATCCACATCCTCTTGTTGTAGATCTTTGAGACAATGTTTCCACTTGGTATTGTGCCTCTAGCTCCATTGCAACGTTTTGAATCGATGAGAGCACCAAACCTCCATTGCTGAGAAACCATGAGGTGCAATTTTTTAGAAAAGGTCTTTACAAACATGAACAAAGTTCATGTGCCGATTTGACCAATCCATAACTACTCCTAGTGTTGCGAAGAAGCTCCTTTCGAGTATTAAGCTTGATGCATGTCTTATTGAAGTCTTCACTATTTGAAAATTCGTGGCTACAAAGTTTTCATTTATTTTGATAAGAATCCCTTGCAATGCTCCTATAGTTCTCCTTATTGATCTGTCAGCGAAGACTATATATGGACATTTTTTAGGGCCTTAGGTTTGTGAAACCCATCTCTTCTACAAATTGACGTTTACTCCAGCTCCAGAGTCGCATAAAGCATTATTAAATTTCCGTATATTGATCGAACACTTAATGATAAAGAGCCCTGGATTCTCCAATGTATGTAGAGTGGTAAGACACTTACTAGGGTCCATGCTGTTGTTGAACATGGCTTTGTTTCTCTTAATGTCTTGTATGTTGTTTTTGAGACAACTTTTGAGTTCTCGCTAAGTAACCCATGCTCTATCAAATGTCATAATATCTGGTAGTTCTCTAGGTATCAGGATAAATGCTGTATAATTGCCCTTGAAATGAAGGCATTAGGTTCTCTTCTTCACAAGTAAACATTGTTGTTCTTATACTCAAACCGAGTTCTAGTTTTCGGTTGAGTTTCTCAAATCCTTGTTGTCCTCTTATAGTGCATGCGAGGTACTTCTAATTGGGGCAATCTTTGATCATCAAATGGATGGAAATCAAAGGGTAGACACTCTCCCTTCAGGTCTTTAAGCTTAGTAATGAAATTGATGGAGTTTTCTTCATTCTCCACTAGTTTCTTCTCAATGTCTTCAAGATGAGAACATAGAAGATAAAGATTGATCTCTATATCATGAATCTCAGAGGTTTTATTGTCCATTCTTCCTGTGTTTGCCTTATCATCTTGTTGATCATCTTCCATCTTTGTGCTAGTTCCATTGGCATTAGACACCAATTTCTGAAAATTGTCTTCCAGCTCCTTTATCTTCTCATATTTGACCCTTTTGACTCTGAGATTTAGGGTCCCAAAATCCAAAGTACAAGTCCTTTTCTTAGCTTTCACATCCTCAGCTAAAGACTTAAGTCTTTGGTCCATAGCTTCTATGTTTCAGTATCTTCATGGAGATTTACGTCGTCTTTGTGAGTTTCTTCAGGTACTTGCTGAAAACGGAATTGAATAACCTCCTCTACGTGATTTAGATGCATAACCAAGCTTTGAACAGTAAGCTTAAGCTTCTCAATCCTTTCTTCAAGGATGAAATTTTTGTTATCTATAGTAGTATAGATTTTCTGCTCCATATGACTTTGAATCTCAAGAAGTTGCTCGGTCAAGACCTCAACCTTGAGGTCTTCAAGGACGTGCAGAGACTTGGGGGATGAGATTTAGGTTGTGAACACATGACCTAGGAGTTCTTAGCCAAGGAAGATGGTATTGTGGTTTATGAGGGAGGAAACTATGGAGACTTCAATATTCATATCTTCTTTCGTTGTTATGCGATTCAGATCTTCCTTGTCGAACTTGGTCAAAGTTTTGCAGTGAGATTGATTCACGGTTACAACCCATTGAAGTAGATTCATGGCTTGTACTTCTCCTCAAACTGTGCTCCATTAGGCTTTGGTCTCTTGGCTCATTTTACTCTCTTCCATGATAGATAACGATCAGGAAAGTATTCAGCATCCTCCATAAATTCGATTGAATAGGGGGGAGGCGGGTTAGAGTAGCTAACTTCTCTAATATTTTCATCCATGGCTTATGTTGGGATCAAAAACTGTCCCGACAAAATCGGTGCCTGAAAAGGACTACGGAAACAATGTTTTCTCCTTCGGACACAAGAATCGTAAGGATATCTGAAAACTCTGAGATTCTCATCGTTCAGGCTGTCTCTTCCCGACCTGGCTTCGAAGATAGTCGGTCATGACCAATCTCCGCATAAAGTCTGTCCGTCTGCAAGCAACTAGAGCATCCAATTGCTAAGGTTAGCATCGATTGTTCTCGGATAACTCTCACGAGGCCACACGATACGTCCTTCGAAGCGACACGAAACCACCAAAAGCGTTGGAGAACCGCGTCGCTTCGAAGAAATTTCTAAA
>OVAN01008351.1:0-18286 GCA_900406275.1 Anastatica hierochuntica | reverse complement strand
GGCTAAAAGGGCTTAAGTTAGACTATCACATGCATACTTTGATGGGCAACATGCGAGAGTTGAGCCTTGTAGTGTGTATAGGTGAATAAATCTCCGTTACGAGAGTGGGTTGATCGATTATTAAGGGACCCTTGGTCTAGGAATAGCTTCGATCCTCTAATAAAGCCTTACCCAAAATCCATTACTTCTTTAGATTGAACCCGAACCCATAACCATTGTCTCAAGATCCTATATTTCTTTTGCTTTGATCCAAGTTTATTCTTTGCTTTCATATTATTTTGTTATTGCTTTCTTTATTGCTCAATCACCATGGTTACCTCCACTTTTGATTAGGTTTAGTAGAGACCCGTGACAATCTCTTACTAGATCGCCTTATAGACTAGGACCCTTAGTATAATCTCCTTGTTTAGGTTCTACTAGTCCAAGCCTCTAAATTTTTGGACGACCCTAAAATACTACAATTGACCCCGTTCTCTTGCGGGATTGAGCGTAGGGTATTAGGTTTTATAAATATTAAACTTTGACACCGAGGAAAAACCCCACGTTAAATAAGCTAACATATAATCATCATCGTGAATTGTTATATGGTCCTCACATCCAAACACCAAAGGAATGTAACTCAGTTCCAATTTCACCTTCCTTTCATCTAACCCAAGCTTCATATACATCCTAACTTCAATCATTGATAAGCTTATCTCCTCCACTGATGTTTTCACGGTTACACAAGACACGTGACCTTGAAATTTAACATATATGCTCACAAGCGTGCTCATTGTATCCTGCCCAAAAAATGCAACAAAACTATTCAAACTATTCACAGTTATCCGCAATTTTACCATTTTTACTAAATAACCACTATTACTAGTAATACAGTTATTCTAAGTTTTACAGGTTCTACTTAGTTCTCATACCGCAACCACTCAAATATATTCGTTTCGGGTCAGAATCTCCTCATCTACTGCTTACTAACTCAAATTAAACTATTTAAATGGAATTCTCACCTATTTAGACGACTAATTGACCCAATAACAATGGAAAACAACAATGTCCATGATTCAATTTTTTAAAACCCTATAAAGAGAACAATGGAGAACAATGTCGAAAAAACGAACCTGGTTTCGATCGCCGGCGACAAAATAATGTCGCGACAGAGCAATATCCACGGTGAAACGGATCGATCTCTCTCTCCAAGCTTGAGCTCTCAGCTTTGATTGCTATTTTTGTTATGTCTAGCGGTAGGTGAAGAAGAAGAAAGAAAAAGCGGGTTCTCGTGGGTGGGTAAGCCTATGGGAGATAGGGTGATTAATGTGGACATTTGTTAGTGTTTTTTTTAAAAACATTTATTCTAGATGCAAAATGGTCTTTTTACTTAGAAAGGGATATAGGAGAATGGAGAGGGATATAAAGGTTTTAGTTTTTAAAATTAGGGACATGATGTGTTAGTATTTTAGTAGGTTTTTAGTACGATTTTCATTCGAGATCAATGGTTTTTAGTATGTATTCGGATTGTTTTGGCGCGGTTCGTGTTCTTTGTTGTTTTTACAGGATCTGACCTTGAATGTGCGAAATGGAAGCATTTTGGATGGCTTTCAAGCCCCGAAGGAAGTGTTCGTGCAAAGCTGGAAAATATCCAGATTTTTGGACACAGATCGACTGATCCAGGGACATGGATCGATCGATCCCTGTCTCGAAATGCGGACCAATTTTACGAAAAACCATACCGAACTTATTTCAGATCGGATTTCACCTAAAAGACCTAGACTCGAGTTTTTCTTTTCATAGGCACTATTATGCACTTTTGGAGAGCAGAGAGATTGAGATTTTAACCTAGGGAGAAGAAGCATCTTAGATCTTCGATTGAGAAGCTTTTTGAACCCTCTTTTTACTCTTGTTTTTGATTAATACAATGATGTCTCTCTCTAATTTTATTTGTGTTGATTCTATGACCATGAGTGAGTAGTTTAATCGTTGGGATTAGGGTTCTCACAGAGGGGATTCATGATTTGTTGATATAGAATTGCATGATTAGGGATATTAATTAATGGATCTTCATCTATAGTTAATCGTAATGCATGAAACTGAATTGATCACTTAGTTTCTTATCTTAGGTTTTTCAACTGCTGGAAGCTGAATGTTTAAACACCTGAAAGAATTATAGATGAGCAATTCTTCTTAAGCCAACAAAAGTTGATGTTTAAGTGAATTGTGAACCTATCAAATCTGTTAGTAATGCTTGACTAGAAATTGAGGGTCAACGGAAGTTAGTCTCGAGGTTTCTAGTGCATAGGGCGCTTATGCTACGGAAGTAGATCAATTCTACATTAGAATTTGAGTTCAAGAATGTTCTTATCCTCTTCCCAAATCTGTAGTTTAGGTCAACTATGAATTGTTTCCCTAAGAATACCCGATGTCCAACACTTTTCTGAATTGCTTACAACCTCGTTGCGTGTTGCGTTTTTTTTTCTCTCTTTAATTTCGACATTTCCATCATCTTACAAAACACCCTTTTTAGTCTTAGCCCGCTGTTTGATCTTGATTCTTCGTGCTACTATTTGGTCTCTGTGGATTCGATCCCGAACCACTACAACGTACATCTGTGCGCTTGCAGTGCTATCTCGGGCGAACACCTGAGCTACCAAGTTTTCTGATGCCGTTGCCAGTGACCAATAGGGAGTCTTAGAACTTAGGATCATTGCGTGCCTAAGGCATTTTTATTTATTTTGTTTAATCTCTTTTTTTTCTTCTTTGTTTTTGTGCTTTCAGGTGCTCAGCAATGTTGCAGCAAGCTGGCCAACAGAATGTTGCAGCTGCGGGGCAACAATGCGCAAATCAACCTCAACAGAGGATGACTCTAGCACAATATGATACTCCGGAGGCCTTATATGAGAATCGTGCTGGGATTCGTCCGCCTCCTATTGAGAGAAGAGATTTTGAGATCAAGACTGGTCTCATTAACTTGGTGCAGTAGAACCAGTATCATAGGTTGCCATCACAGAACCCAATGCACCATCTGGATAGATTTGAAGCCATCTGCAATACTATTTAGCACAATGGAGTACCTGCTGATGCTCTGAAATGTAGGTTNATGTAGGTTGTTCACTTTCTCTCTGAATGACAAAGCTACAAGATGGTACAATAGCCTGGAGCCTAATTCTTTGAGGACATGGGATGAGATCAAGGCTGCACTCCTGGGGTATTTCTTTACTAAACCGCGGTCTATGTATGTGAGGAATAAGATTACGGGATTTCGCCAATTGAATGCTGAGAGTTTTCATGCGGCTTGGGAGAGATTCAGAGAGTATCTCAATGATTGTCCTCATCATGGGTTCACATATTGGAATCTCCTCAACATTTTCTACAATGGAGTTGAGGAGAAATATTAGAACGCTATGGATACTACTAGCAATGGGGATTTTAGTACCAAGACTGTGCGGGAAGCTTTTCAGTTGGTGAATAATATGGCGAACAGTCAAGCTAATCGCAGATCAGACTATGAGCGTGGTAGAAGAGTTGTGTCATCTGATGCAAAGAGAAATCATGATATGCAGTCAAAGCTCGATGAGCTAATGAGGAGAGATCCGCAGAGTGTGAACTTTTTTGGTGAGCAGAATGAAGCACATGTGCTTCAAGAGCAGAAAATGGGTCAAATGTACAAGGAATACATGTCTGAGGAGTTGGCAGATGTGAATTACATTGCTGGTCAGGGAAACTTCGGTAATAGAGGTTTCAATCAGCAAAATCAGTTCCAGAACAAGCCGTATAATCAGAATCAAAGTGTCTTCCACTCTGGATTTCAGAACAAGAATCAGAACAATGGCTTCGGGAACAGTGGCTATCAGCAGAAGCAGTTTGGTTCAGGAGGATTTAAGAACAATTATCAGTCGGGGTATCAAAATCAGAACCAAGGACAATCTTCTGCATCTTCTGAAGATACCGATATGAAACAAATGATCCACCAAGTGCTGGAAAATCAGACTAAGTCTGTTGCGGAGATCAATTAGAAAATCGATGGCGTGAACAGTGACCTCAATGGGAAGTTTGAGGCTTTGAGTGTTCGAATGAAGGTGCTAGAAACAAAAATTGCTCAGACTTCTACGAGCAATAAAGCTCCTCTAGGTGTTATTCCAGGCAAACCGGAGTAGAATCCGAAGGAATTTTGCAATGCTATAACAGTTCGAGGCGAAAAAGCGACTGAAAGTTCGTCTAGGATAGAGATCGGTCGATCCCTGCCCTTGGATCGGTCGATCCATTTCTCAGAAACCCATATAAATTTGCGAAATTATGCGATTGATCAATCGTCTGAAGCGATCGATCCCAAAAGGAGGATAAGGATCGATCGATCTCTGTCTCCGGATCGATCGATCCTTGTCCTGACGAAGGGGTATCGAATTTTCTCAAAGAAACGAAGGCATAAGAGGTTGAGGATGAGTATGTACCAACCCACCCTATGTTCCCAAGCCTCCATACCCTTCCAGATCTCGTCAAAATATCAAAGAACGTGAGTATGAGAAACTTAAGAATCTCGTTGGTGAATTACATGTTTGATTGCCTTTCGTTGAGGTAATCAAGATGGTACCTTCTCTTAAGAGGTACATGAAGGAGATTCTCTCAGATCGCATGACTTTAGAACAAAGTGTATCGGTTCTTACTGCGGAGTGTAGCGCGAAGATCCAGGTCCTTTTGTTTTGCCTTGCATGATTGGATCTCTTACCTNTTGATACCGCTGTCTATCTCGCAGAGGCTGAACTTGGTGAACTATAAGCCCACGAAGATGTCTCTGATACTAGCAGATAAATCAGTTCGCAAGCCAATAGGTATTCTCGATAACATTTCTGTTGGTGTTGGGAAAAGTTATGTATACACTGATTTCATAGTCTTGAAACTTGACGAAGAACCCAAGGATCCTAATATCTTGGGTAGACCATTCTTATCTACTGCTAGAGCGATGATTGATGTTCAGAATGGTCTGACTGATCTGCAATTGTGTAAGATAGATGTGCGTTTCAATCTCGAGAAGTCAACCAAGAAGCCTACCATAGATGGGCAAACATTTTGGGTTGACACATTTTCTGAGTTCATTGAGGAGGTTGTAGGGGAACTTCACGCTGAGGAGTCTTTTCAGATATCCTCATGTCGGATTGACGAAGAGAATGGTCTGTTGAGTATATACACTTTGGTGGTTTTTGGAAGGAATGACGTCAAAGAAGTCCTGGATGGAGACCTTCATTCTACAGTGAGAAAACTCAAGACCAAGTCCTGGATGGTGGTTTCTGTGCAAGATCCTCTCATCTTTTTTGCTCGCTATATCATTTTACGGTTTCGTAGAGAGAGACTAATTCACTAGCCTTTGAGCACTCTTCCTTGGATTCTTCGGCAAAAAAACAAAAAACCAGAGTTCCTGGTCTTCTGATCAAGTTGAAAGAGAACATATCTCCAGCTTTAAGTCTATTGGCAAGACAAAAACTTCTCCACTCTCGTATAATATAAACAATTTAACATGATTTCTTTCATTCCAAAGCTAAGGTCCATGATCTACCCTTTTTAGTCAACAGAATAAATCTCTCCACTTCTTGCATCTAAATCACTGGCCCTGACAAAACTCTTAGGAAGATACTGAAAATTCATCACAATAAAGACATGAATTTTGATCTAACTCAACCTCTGGAAGAAGAGTTTTGTTCAACTTAGAAGAGAAGTACCAGTGCATCATAACACAATGTGGAAGGTGCCACATAAACCATAAAACTAGTGGGATCTAGTGAAGATGACTATGCTTCTCTTATAGGATTTCTTCTTTACCTTCTTCTTCCTTTCAATCTTCTCTGAAAAAGAGAAAACCAATCCAAGTGATATGCGTTTGATCCATACTCTTACATTTCTTCCAAAGTTAAAAGAGTCATGTAGAGAGTATAAAAGAGAGAGGGAGAGAACACAACTAACCAAGGTTGCTTTCTCCTGTCTGAAAAACGACAATGTCGCCATTTCGAAGATCAAATTCTTTCCAACCATCAGTGAGTCAACTCATCTATCTCCCCGTTCCAGGCTATCTTTGATGCTTCTGATCTCAGATCTACCGTCTTCTGATCATATCTTCTTTCTATAGTCTTCATGGAGAAGGCTATTGGAATTGTCTGAAGCAATGTGAAAATACACAACCAGGCCCATCTTTCTCCATGAACTTCATAGAGAGACAAAAGACATATATAGAATAAGAGAGATATAGAGAGAGAATACCCAATGGTTTTCGAAGCCGGGAAGAAGAGGCTTGAAGAAGTGTTGATTCGCCATACTTAGAAAGCTTCAGAAGTCCTAACTCTCCCAAATTCTACACTGCAATTTCTGAGGAAAGAAGTGTAATAAACACAATACTATAGAAGATTGATTGTCTTTTTCCATAACTTGATGACGACATTTGGTAACTCTCATTGGGAAAACATCGATGGCTATCTTGGGTTTAAAGTCTAAGCAAATGCATGTTTAGTGTGAACCATTGATGACTTTCTTACGTTTCTAATTAACATTTCTTTATTTATTAGTCTCCCGAGAATAGAACTTTAAGACAAGACTTGTTTCATCTTGTTCACAAATGAACTCCAAAGTGAAAGATTCTCCTAACTTCATAAAAACCATCCCAACTGATTCCTAGAGCCACAGTTCCATCTCTCGTCAATAGATATCGAGACCACTTCATTTTATCTTTACCCAACAAAGTTATCTTCTTAAGTTTGTTGATCTCATTAGCCATCATGAATTAACTTGGAAGATGCTGCAAAAAATATTCGAACGTACATAACCCATTAACCGGTTTGGATTCAAAACAGAAACTAAGTGATATCTGAATCGAGAGTAGTTTGATGAACTTACAGGTTATAAGCTCTAACATCTTCGGGTGTGAGTGTTAACGTCATGAACCATTTTTTGAATGTTGACAATGAATTTGTGCTTCTATGTTCCACTGAAAAGGACTCTTTTTGGTTAACTTTGGAACTGCTAGACTCTGGATGGAACAATATGAGATTAGGAGTTTCTTCTTCCGTTGGTGACTCCAATGCAATGTATTCATCCTCACTGCTCTCCCCTTCTACTTTTTCTTCCTTGTTCCACTCTTCTTCACTACTCTCCCCTTCTATGCTCTCTTTCTCACTGCACTCGTCTTCAGTGCTTTCCCCTTCTATGTTTTCTTATTCGTTCCACTCGTCTTCACTGCTCTCCCCTTCTATGCTCTCTATCTCAGTGTCCAGATCTTCATTAATCTCCCTTTCTATGTTTGCTTCCTTGTTGCGCTCGTCCTCACTTCTCTCCCTTTCTATGCTCCCTTTCTCATTGCTATTTTCTACAGAAAGAACTTCTCTCTTGCTAGCTTCTGAACATTCTCTTTTCCTTCTATCATTCATAGATTTTGTAGGACAGAAACTGAACACTAGTGTTTCCCTATTCCCCACTAGTTTAAACATAAAGAAGCTTCCTGCTTTTTGACCATTTGCATCACAGAAACTTCTCCAACCTCTGCTTATGTAAAAAGTATTAGATGATTTGTTGAATGTCAGATTCAATGCTCATGATCTGTCCCCTCCATACGTTAGGGCAATCTTGCGGCATTTTCTGTCAAGACAATTTAAGCTTGTGAAATGTTGTGGAAGATGCTGCAAACACGAGATTAACACAAGAGTCATATACGACATTTTCATGACTAACCAACTTAACAATATTATAGAAAACATGAATGAAAGCTTTGTTTGGTTACATAATTCTAGATTCATGAAAATACATATAGGTCCTGTTCGATTCCTCATTCAGCTAGATCAACTAGATGATGAATGATTCATTTGGATGGACCATTCAAATGATGTTCGTTTCATCATTTTGCAAGTTCAGCCAGCTGATGTTTGAATGATTCATCTTGATGTTGTGTTCGTTTGCTCATCCAGATGAATCATCTGGATGATTGTAATTAAAAAGACTAAAATGCCCCTATTTCAATCTAATCACATATTTTGCTTTTTTATCATAGTTTTTTTATCTTTATTTTAACCAAATTAATTTCAGTAGTTTATCTAAATTATATTTTCAACTAATAACTTATAAATTAATAATTTTCACATTCGCAAAATTTTCATTTTTCACAAATTAAAATATAAATATAAAACCATAAAAATATACAAAACACATAAATTTTTAAACACATAAACTTACAAATTTTTGAACACATGAAACACAAATATTTAAATACATAAAACACATAAAATTTTTAAGCACATAAAACATATAAATTTTTAAACAAATAAAACATATAAAGTTTTAAACACATAAAACATGTAAATTTTTAAACACATAAAGCTTCTAAACACATCTTCCTCTGTCTCTCAAACTCCAGCCATTGAACTTCACTCTACTTCTTTCCGTATCACTTACATTTATCCATACATTAAAACCAACAGAAAAACCCAACACATAAATCTATAGTTTTATAAAAAAAACGATCACACATACATGTCAATACGGGAGTGGATGTTTTTTCGCTATCTCTTCGGTGATATAATCACGTGTAGCCTCCATCAATATATCACCAACTGGTATGTATGCAATATGTCCATCATTCTCTGTCACCTCATCACCATGATGTTCATACTCTTCCACCGTTTCCCAATGTGAAAAATCAGAATCTTTATCATTAGAATCTCGAATAAAATTATGGAGAGTCATTGTTGTTGTCATAATCTTCACCCATTTCTTCAACTCATACTTTGGGTGCTTACGATCTAGAATCCTCCATTTAGCTTTCTATATACCAAAAGCTCTCTCAATCACCGAATACAAACTAGAATTCTTGCGGTTAAACAGTTCTCTAATATTTGTCGGTGCTCCTCCTCTCGTGAACTGATCAAGATGGTACCTAGTTTTGCAATGAGGACCTAGATAACCGACTCTAGTAGGGTACCTTGAGTCAACTAGATAGTACTTTCCAGATGGAGGATGAGGAAAAGAAGCTTCTTTTATTGCACAGTATGTTAACACCTTCGTATCATGTGCTCTCCCTAGAACCCCTACATAAGCATATATGAATCTCATGTTGAAATTACATATAACTAGCACATTCATAGTTGGTTCTCCTTTTCTGCCTCTAAACGGTTCAACATTCCCAGATGGTGCACGAACTGGCACATGAGTACCATCAATTGCACCAATGCAATCTTTAAAGTAAGGCCAATACTCTGAATTCTCTACTAAAACAGGACTAGCATTTGTAAACTCATCCTTTGTAGGTTTCACAATGTTCGCTGCGAGTTTGAATAGAGAACTTAAAACCTCATCCAATTTCCTACTCAATGTGTCAAGTGAGTGTTGATATCTCTTAGCTAAGACACATACAGTTAGATCTTGTGCAACCATCTCTACGAACATTGCAACACTCTCTTCGAGCTAAACATTACAAGAAGCTTCTAACTTATATTTCTCTGATAGAATATTGCATAAAGTCTTGAATGTTGTCTGGTTCATGCATAGTATTTCCAACCACTGAACCTCAGAGTCAAACATAAACCTCTGCACTCGGCGCCAACCTTCACCTCGATTTTTTCTAACTAAATTTCTATCAACATCAATTTCTCTCATTCCATACATTTCTTCTACTACAACATATATGTTTTCTCCTCATCTAATACCAAATCTATGTCATCATCCTCAACTAAAAACTGAAATGTATTCTGCAAAACCATTATTCATAACATATATGATTCATTCTTAACTAAACCAATCCTAAAATACATGATTCATTCTTAACTAAACCGATGATTCATTCTTAACTAAACAATTCCAAAAAGATATTATTCATGTTTTTACCTTACTGTCCATCCAAAAATGTTCAAGGAACTAGTGTGTCTCACGTTGAATCCTTCATTCCAAGAGACAAAGAGCTAGTGTGTGTCACGTTCTTTCCTCCAGACACAATCAAACCTTAGAAAAAATGAGGGACATATCATATCAAAAGTAGAACATGTTTCACAAACTCTAAAACAAAGAAGCATAGTCTTAAAAAAAAACTCACAAAGAAACATACTCATATAACATTAACATAGAGTCAGACACTTCTCATAAACAAAACATCATAACATGTTTCTCACAAAACAACAAAAAGAAATTCTAATAAACACTAAAACACTATATGGTCTTCATGCATCTCTGCTTTCACCGTTGCAAACTCTAAGTAGAGAACTTTTGTTTTTATCCCCTTTATAACATAAGAAAGTTTGACGATTTGCAGGATCTTTCTTGAGATGGTTAATTGTTGCTTTGTACAAGGGAGACCACATCATTATAGCTTGCAGTGAGTGTAAAACCTCCATAGCTCGTAGTTGAGAGCAACTAAATTCATGGTGATTCTCTATCAAGTTGTTCTTGTGGCTGAGGATCTTATCACGTGATTGAACACTGTCTCTGATCGCATCTGCTACAACTTGAGTAGCCCTTGATCTTTTCTTTTTCTGTTTTGGCCTATCGGAAGATGAGGGGCCGACATTTCTACTAGATTCAGCAGCAAATTCATTCTCTTGAGGAGAGATTTGTGTTGATTCAGTTATAGGCTCAGTCTCTTGAGTATGAGGGACTTGCCTTGATTCATCATCAATCTCGGTATCATGCTTGTCCAAATGCATTCTGTTAAAATGATCTTCTCCTTCTTGCGCAGTCCAACCTTCACCCCCACTAACATGAACCGTGTCGAAGACTTTTTCCATTAAATCAGTGTTTGCCACTTATCCTTGATTTTTCTAGCTCCGGGTCATTCTTGAAATCAAAAACAGAACTTACGCAAAACCATAACATAACTTTGCAAATCAAAAACAGAACTTAAGCAAAACTAGAACATAACTTTTGCAATTCCAAAACAGAACTTAAGCAAAACCAAAACATAACTTTTGCAAATCAAAAACAAAATTTAAGCAAAACCAGAACATAACTTTTGCAAATCAAAAACAAAACTTAAGCAAAACCAGAATATAACTTTAGTAAATCAAAAACAAAACTTAAGCAAATAAAAAATCAGAAGTTAATAGTGACTATATATGTACCTTAATCCGCTCATTCTACTAGTCATCACACATATCTATGCACCCATTTGAGTCATATCCAAGCCTGCTTCTGTTGCGAGCCAATCTTTTGACAGATTCATATTGCTTCTTGCAAGTGGAAAACTTAGAACCAAATTTCTTCCAAGGGTGTCTTTCCCCATATGCCTCACAAAACTTTTCTATAATTGATCGTCTCCCTGTCTCATTCACCGTCTGCTTTCTTATGTTACCTTTTAGATCCTCACCAACTCTTAGTTGGAGAAAAAAAAACGTGTTTGCTCATCACTCCAAGCAAGACTCTTTAACAACAATTTCATAAAAAAGCAGTTTCATAAACCAGAAATAAAAATATGATAATTCACGAAACAAACAAACATGATCATTCACTAATCAAACAAACATGATCATTCACTAAACAAATAAACATGATTCATTCAAAAGCAGTTTCAAAAAAAATTTCATATGTTAAGAGGAAGATACTTACATCTGTACCGGGATGGAATTCATCGTATCATAAAATGCTTGAATTTACTCACAAACCTATCTGGGACTCTCTGCACATGCACACAGGAATGAGAACGATAAGAAACAAATAGGAGAATGCAAATAACACAAACTGTTGTTGGAGAAGAAAATGAAGAAGTGAATATCACACTAGAACAAGATTGACTAGAACCAGACTTCAATCCCAATGATACAAAGCTAACAAGCAAAGATTTCTAATGAAGAAACTAAACACGTCTAGAAGACTTCAAAGAAGAATAAGCCAGAGCATAACAAAACAAGAACTTGTTCCAAAGAAGTAAAAAAATAAGATTATGTATTCGCAGGGATGTATCATAGTGTTTGAACATAAAGGCAAGAAGAAAGCAAAATGAACATTCTTTGGCCCACATTTCTATGTAACATATTCAATAACAATAGACGAGTTGGATCTTAAAAAAGTCAAAGAAGCATTCTTGATTATCAACTCTTCTAGAATTTGTTGAATGATAACAAAACAAAACACAAAAGTTTCAATCTTTTTGTTTTCTCTCTGTAACAAAACATAGTACGTTAAGAAAAACTTAAATCAAAAATGTTACTTTAGTAAAAGAAGATGCTCCATCGACACAAGCTTTAACTATTGCAAAAAAGAACAAAATTTTCAAAGTTCAGATTATTAAGAGGCTAAAACCTAATTTAAACCACAACAACATCAGTTTCAACATGATTGAAACAAGAAGATAAATACTAGTAGTAAAGATAACATGAGGATCTAACCAAAGGAACCAACAACTCTAAAACCACAAAGGCAGGGTCTGGAGATTCAAGAGCCCCTTAACTTCAAACCCATGACCAAAACCAGATACAACAACATAAACAGAGACAAAGAGAGAGCTAGAGATAGAGAGACAGCCGGAGAAATATAAGAAGAAATCAAAATAATGAACATAACAACACCAAACTTACACATATACAAAAACCCATTTCGAAAATCAGAGAGAGACCATACCTCGTTATGAAGCTGGATATGAGTCTAGCCGAAAACAAGTTTGGTCTGAGATTGATTTTGAAGAGAGATGTCAATGCTTTTCTTCTTGAGAATTGAGAAGAAAATCAGTCTCCAAAGAAGAGAGATGTCGATGTTTTGACGAGATAGAGAGAGATGAGCTTAGTCGGAACTTGGTCGGAGCTCAGACGGTGGTTGGTCGGAGCTCAGTCGAAGACTGATTTTGAAGAGAGATGTCGAGAGCTTTGTTGGAGACTATCTTGTCGACGCTTTAGATCTAGGTTAATGGTTAGTGTAATTTTTTGGAAAACTCAAGGGCATTTTTGTCTTTTGATTTTTTTGGCTGAGCCTGAAGTAGTTGACTGCTTCATCAAGAATTAGTTGACTGATTTATATTATTTGAACTGAGTTTTCATAAACTCAGCCGAATGTTCCATCCAACTGAAGCATTTTATGCACTAAGACGAACATCATTTGACTGCTTCAGTTGAATGGATCATCCTGCTGAGCAAACGAACATGCCCATATTAGGCGAATGAAAAGGAAAGGGAACAAAACTACACCAAATCGAATGAAAAGGAAAATAAGTTTTACTCCAGCAAATTATTGCTCACACCAAAGTAAACAAAGACGATACAAATTCAACTTGTAGCTGGAATACATACAGTACCTAGACAACATTTTATCAAAACCGAACATGACCACATCTAAATGGTCAACCGTAGAACCACAACATGCCAAAAGAATCCTAATAATTTGGTCAATGCTAGAATAAAAGTACACACCAGTTTGTCTGTTTATTGATTTGAAGCCGTGAAGAGCCACAAAACTCGAGTTGTTTGGTAAGCTCTATATAAGAAACATCCCACATGTTAAAACCTCATATTGTTTTTCAGTTAACAGAAAACAAAAGATGTTGATGTTACCTATGTTATCTTCATCATCATCATCATCATAATCATCATCTTATGAAAATTCTACTTGTGATGTTGGGTGCACATGCTTTTCAACAAATCTTTACCTGATTCAGTTGCAAAACAGAAAAATCAAACTCGAGTTGCATCGATTTAGCACATCTTTTGAAATCACGGGACAAACACAAGACTTACCTGAAACATGAGTATTGTTGTTTGAAGTTGACAAATCTTGAACCTCACAGCAATCGGTTCCTAAATCAAAAACGTGAAACACTAAATCACCTTCATATCTAACAACAAAGACATCGCCGTTTTGAAGATTATGAGCGAGGCGAACTCTTCCGAGCCACTACTAAGTCTCCGACCAGTCATTTTGACTGTCCAAATTATTTCTGATGCATCCGATTTCAGCTTTGCTGTCTTCTCTACGTTCTTTCCTTCTATGTACTTGGAGAAGAAGTCTAATGGAGTCCTCTACAAACAACATGTTGGAAATCGTTTTTGACGAAATGGTTTTAGATAATTTTACGGTGAGTTTTCCGGCGAAGACGATCTTCAGAAAGACTGGATTTCAGGCACGATAAAATCTTCGCCGCAAGTATTATGATTTAGTGTAGTCATAAGCCAAAATCGGAGTTGTTTTGAATGAGAAATGGAGTTCCAAAGTAGGTAACTTAAAGATTTTAAATTTTTGACTTAGAGTCAAAATGTCTACTTTAGAGATTAGAGGAGAAACCCAAACAAATATGGGCTGCATTTGAGATATGAGATTTGGAAATGAGCTTGTAGTCCATGAGATTATTTTTTAATTATCCAAATTCATGTTGATTTAAATTATTGAATAAATCAACTAAGTATCTTAATTATAATTGATTTTGGAACAAAATTAATTCACCTCAATTATGTTGATATCGGTTTCAATGTGGATTAAAGATATTTTATTGTGTCATTGAAGTCTCTCTCTCTCCTCTTGGTTTGAACGTAAAGTTCACAGGCTTTTAAAAGCCATGACTATTTTTCTCATTGAGACATGGCAAATACACTAGAAGAAATAGACAATTCTTTTCTTTCTCTGAGTCATTGAGTCTTTAGAGTACACATATAATATCGGTTCGATAGGTTCTGTTTTTCTGTGTTGGGAGACAGAAACAACGACAATTGTATCCTGAGAATCTTACCGCTATGAAACCATCGCACTACGGGGCGTTTAAAGATTTAAAGACAGAAATTTACTCTCTCACCTCGGCAATCCTTTGTCTATTTTTCCGTTTTGTATTGTATTTTTGAATTTATGTTCTTAATTCAATCTTTACATTTATCGATTGCTCTTGTGTAGATATAAAGGTTCCTACATTCTTAAATTTTGAAAATCGTTTTTGTTTTATACACTAAGGATATTAGTATTTGTTAAGATTTTATTTTTAAGAACAGACGTTTGATCTGGAAAAAAAAAATCAAACCAAATTCTTTTCTGATATCGACTCGTTGTTCATCTGACTTTTGTGATCTGCAATTATTTGGGGTTGCATTAACGTCTTCGTCTTGTGCAGGATTTACAGATACAATCAGACTTATTATTCTGGTGTGGTTTGGTTGAGTCAATCGGTTCTGCCTCTCGTTAAGAATATTTAATTTGTTTTTGGTGCTTGCTAGATTTTTTTTTGGTCTCAAATCACCAAATCAGAAATTAGACCGGTGGAAATAGGTTTGCATCAGAGCTAAACCAAACCGGTCCGACGTAACAAACATGGTAGAAAATGGAACCTTGTGCTCGTGCGCCTTTTGCAAGGGCGTCGGCGCGGACGTTAGAATTTCTAGGGATTTGACACAAATTGAACTCCGAGAACCTATCACGAAGGGAGAAATAGTGATCCAACTCCAACCTAAAGGCTGGCCAATGCATGGGATACTCTGTCATCGCAATAAGAGACGAGCAATCAGTCTCTATCCTAACTGAAGAGAAGTGCCTCTCCAGTAGACAAGACATTGCCCAAAGGAGCCCATCAAGCTCTGCATGAAGAGAAGATAGGCTTCGTCTACACCCTCGCATACCCCGAAGGTACCTCCCTTCTGAATCCCTAAGGCACCACCCCAATCCACTCACCAGTCCGCTTTCCATCCAGGAGGCATCCACTTGACATGTGAGGGATTGAGTTGTTACTGTAGGTAGTAACGAGGGATTATCTATCCTACCATCCTCCTCACCTTCGTCTTCATCTCTGCGGTTTGCTGATCTCCAACTTTCCGTCTCCAATGTCGCTATCTGAAGTGTCTCTAAGGGCAAAATATTCTTCCCGTTGAAAACTTTATCATTTCTTGCTTTCCAAATGTACCAAATAATCCAAGGGAAGAGATCTCGTTCTGATTCTGATAAACCCGAATTCTTGGTTCTCCAAAGGAGGTGATCAATATTTCGGTATAAGGATGTACTCGGGAAGAGACCCGAAAGAGTGGGGAACCTTGAAAGTGCCCACACCTGAAAAGCCGGCGGACATTCAAAGAGGAGATGATTTATTGTTTCCTCATGATCTCCGCATCTTGGAAAACTACGGTCCGTGCCCAAATGACGATAATTTAGATTCTGACAAGTAGCCACACAACCTGAAAGCGGTTTCCACATGAAGTGCTTTAGCTTTCTTGATGTCTTCACTTTCCAAACTTGGCTCTTTAAAGCTGTAGTGCTTGGCTCAAGAAGGGGCGCATGGGCTATTTCAGAGCTCATCTCACTCGCTATCTCGTAACCTGATCTAACTGTATATACTCCTGACTTCGTATTCCTCCATGCATAACCATCCAGCATGAAGACTCGGCTCGGTCTCATCCCAAGGATTAGCAGAATATTCCCAGGGTGGATAAGTTCTCTAAGTCTCATCTCGTTCCATCCATTTGAATCTCATTGTATCAGGTCATTCACTAGTAAGGATGAGTGTCGATCCTGAGATCGGATGGCTGATCTCGCCGGACGGGCCGGGACAGTTGGAATCCATGGTTCATACCATACACTAGTATTGTAACCCGATCCAATAGTCTTCCTAAGACCTCTAAATAGGATAGGTCTTGCAGCCAAGATACTTCTCCACCCAAAGGATGGGGACCGGGATTCATAGACCTCCAGGGGCGATGAATGTCTAAAATATCTGCCTCTAAGAACTCATGCTAGGAGTGATGATGGAAAATGTGGAAGGCACCATAGCTGTTTAGCTAGTAGAGCTAAGTTGAAATCATGGAGGTCTCTGAAGCCTAGTCCACCCACCTCGTGGGGAGTACAAATCTTGTCCCATGCGATCCAATGAAGGCCGTTGCCGTTGTTTTTAGAACTCCATCAAAATTTAGAGATAACACTGTTGAGCTTCGCAATGACACATTATGGGAGTAGGAAACACGACATCGTATACGTCGAAAGCGCTTTTGCCAAAGATTTGATAAGAACCTCTTTGCCTCCTTTAGAATGGAATTTCGTGGTCCATGTATTAACCCTGTTACTTAGTCTCTCTTGAATAAAGGCAAAAACTTTCATTTTAGAACCACATAATTGTTCAGGGATTCCCAAGTACATCCCCATACCCCCTTCTTTAGCGATACCAATCGTTGCTTTGATTTGTCTCTTGGTCTGAGAGTCCACCAATTTTCCAAAGAGAATAGAGGACTTTGAACGGTTTAGTTGTTGACCCGACGCTGCTCCATATATTTCTAAAATCTTAAAGATCTCTGCACTTTGCAGGAGGTTAGCTTTACAGAAGAACAAACTATCATCGGCGAAAAGAAGGTGTGACACAGATGGACTCGCCCAGGCAATCTGTAGCCCTGTAATACGGCGATCTAATTATGTACCGTTAAGGAGGGATATAAGGGCTTATGTGAGGATTATGAATAGGAAAAGGGACAGAGGGTCTCCCTGTCTGAGGCCTCAGGAAGGTTTGATACAACCTTTCGCCTCTCCATTAATGAATACTTGGTAAGATACTGAAGAAATACAATACATCAACCACCTCACCCATTTTGGGTGGAACCCAAGTTTTAGCATCAATGCTTCAAGGAAACTCCACTCAACCCGGTCGTATGCTTTACTCATATCCGTTTTTATTGCCATGAACTTAGATTTACACATCGAGCTCGTACGCAGAACGTGGAAATTCTCCTGGGCGAGTAGGATATTGTCTGTGATTAGATATCCAGCCATAATGGCTGATTGGGTCTCCGAAACCAATGTTCGAAGCGATCTTTTAAGTCTTTTGCATAAGATCTTAGAGATGATCTTGTAGCTCACGTTACAGAGGATGATTGGCCGAAATTCTGTCATTTCCCGAGGTCTCTCAGTCTTCGGGATAAGACATATGTTAGTGTTATTTAACCTAGGGTCAAAATTTTCTGAGGCGAAGAATTCCTTGACCAAATTAATAATGTCTTGGCCAATAACTGGCCAGAATTTTTGATAGAGACGGCTCGTCATCCCATCGGAACCCGGAGCCTTATCCGGGTTGATGTCAAAAATAACGGCTTTTATTTCCTCCACAGACGGGTCCCTGATCAATAATCGGTTTGCAGCATCTGGAAATTTCGCGGTAATAAACCGGAGTGCTTCGTCAAAATTACTTGGACTCGAGGTGGTGAAAATATTCCGAAAATAATTTATAGCTATTCTTTCAATTCCTTTTGAATTCTCCACAACTACCCCGTTTTCATTCTTTAGCCCAAGAATACGGTTTCTAGCTCTGCGCTGTTTCGTAGTGGCAAAGAAGAAAGCAGTAGATCTATCTCCCTCTGATGCAATATGGATCAGCAGCCAAATCAAAGGACAGAAGCTAAGTCAT